>JAVTVY010001769.1:0-35867 GCA_036873755.1 Hanleya hanleyi | reverse complement strand
AAATATACCTAACGCGGCTCCCCCAGCGTGGGTATGATGTAACATTGGGGAAAATAAACTATATGAAAAAAACTTCTTGTTGTTGTTGTTCTCTCATGTGTCATCCTTGTTGTTGTTGTTGTTGTTCTCTCTGGTCTATATCATGGCGTTATGTTAGAGTGTTAAGGTGTAACGACGGGCGTTGACGGGCATCACTGCATTTCGAAGAATTAGTGACAATTCCATGGAATATCAGAGCTTCTGAGCTATTTCACCAGGGCGTTGAAGCATTAAGAATGGTGTTGGTGGGCGTTGCTACAAGATGACACCTCACACGGTCCATTTTGACCGCGGATGGTCCATCTCTACACCAAATAACATCCTTCACTGCTAAAAAAGGCCCACTTTCGCTACAACTTGTACTAATGACGTCACCAATGACGTCACAGATGCTATAAATATGCCTGAAATCAGGTCTATACTCCGAGAGCTACAACATGATACCCCCACACGACGCATTCGCAACGCGGATGGTCCATCTCTACACCAAATACCTTCCTGCACTGCCCCAAAAGGCTCACTTTCGCTAATACTCCTACTGATGACGTCATCGATGACGTCGCAGATGCTTCGGACATGCCTCAATTGGGAATGTACACCCCGAGAGCTACAAAATGACACCACACACGACGCATTCGGGGACTAAGGATGGTGCATCTCTACACCAAACTCACCCTCACGCACCCACAAAATGTCCACTTTCGCTAATACTCGTACCGATGACGTCATCAATGACGTCACAGATGGCGCGGACACCCCTCAAATCGGAATGTACACCCCGAGAACTACAAGATGACACTTTCCAGGACGCATTCGAACCGTGAATAGCCCATCTCGACCCCAAATACCTTCATGTACTGCCCGAAAATGTCCACTTTCGCTACTACTCGTACCGATGACGTCACCAATGACGTCACAGATGACAAGAACATCCTCAAATCGGAATGTACACCCGAGAACTACAAGATTGACACCTTCGAGGACGCATTCGAACCGTGAATACGAGCCCATCTCGATCCCAAACACCTTCATGTACTGCCCCGAAATGGCCACTTTCGCCACATTCGTACCGATGACGTCACCGATGACGTCAAAGATGACGCGGATACCCTCAAATCGGAATGTACACCCCGAGAACTACAAGATGACACCTTCCAGGACCCATTCGAACCGTGAATAGCCCATCTCTGCCCCCAACATCCTTTACACCCGCCCGAAATGTCCACTTTCGCTACTACTGTACCGATGACGTCACCGATGACGTCACAGATGACGCGAATATCCTCAAATCGGAATGTACACCCCGAGAACTGCATAAGATGACACCTTCGAGGACGCATTCGAACCGTGAATAGCCCATCTCGATCCCAAATACCTTCATGTACTGCCCGAAAATGTCCACTTTCGCTACTACTGTACCAATGACGCCACTGATGACGGTCACAGATGACGCGGACATCCCTCAACTCATAGAACAACAGTTGCACCCCGAGAACTACAAGATGACACCTTCCAAGACGCATTCGAACCGTGAATAGCCCATCTCGACCCCAAATACCTTCATGTACTGCCCGAAAATGTCCACTTTCGCTACTACTCGTACCGATGACGTCACGGATGACGTCACAGATGACGCGAACATCCCTCAAATCGGAATGTACACCCCGAGAACTACAAGATGACACCTTCCAGGACGCATTCGAACCGTGAATAGCCCATCTCGACCCCAAATACCTTCTTCACTGCCCCAAAATGGCCACTTTACTTACTACAACCAACTGCGCATGCGCAGATTGACGCAACATGCATTCAAAAACACACCATTCTGACTCTACCCCACACAAGCTTCACTTTGACACTTCACACGACCCATTCGAACCGTGATTAGCTCATCTCTAACCCAAACACACCCCTACATAGCACCCAAAATGCCTGTTTTCTATACTATGGCCAGACTGCGCATGCGCAGACTATTGAACACGGACGAACCATTAGTGTAGTCAAGTGCTTCTCCACGAGAGCTTCAAAATAAGACCTCACTCGACCCCATTTGACCATGAGTGGCCCACCTAGACTCCAACATGTCCACCCCGTATGGGCCTATACACCCATAGCCATGCAGTATAGGCCTATGGGCCTACCCAGGCCTAGGTGACTTTTTTTCAAAAATTTCACCGATTCGCTCCTGCAACACTTCCTATCATGTTCTAAATGACGAGACGAGTAAAACGAGACCCCACAACCCTACCGCAAATGCATAGAAGTGGGTTTTCCAGTAGGATAAACATTGAACCTATACCCCAGTATGGGTCTATATGGGGCTCGGTGACTTTTTTCAAAAATTTCACCGATTCGCACGGGGATACTTCCTATCATGTTCTAAATGACGAGACGAGTAAAACGAGACCCCACAACTCTACCGCAAATGTATAGAAGAACGTTTCCCAGGGGACAAACATTGATCCTATACCCTCAGTATGGGACTATATGAGGCTATATCGTACTTTTTCAAAAATTTCACCGATTCGCACGGGGATACTTCCTATCATGTTCTAAATGACGAGACGAGCAAAACGAGACCCCACAACCCTACCGCAAATGTATAGAAGTACGTTTCCCAGGGGGACAAACATTGATCCTATACCCCAGTATGGGACTATATGGGGCTCGGTGACTTTTTTTCAAAAATTTCACCGGATTCGCACGGGGACACTTCTTATCATGTTCTAAATGACGAGACGAGTAAAACGAGACCCCACAACCCTACCGCAAATGTATAGAAGTACGTTTCCCAGGGGGACAAACATTGATCCTATACCCTCAGTATGGGACTATATGAGGCTATATCGTACTTTTTCAAAAATTTCACCGATTCGCACGGGGACACTTCCTATCATGTTCTAAATGACGAGACGAGTAAAACGAGACCCACAACCCTACCGCAAATGTATAGAAGTACGTTTCCCAGGGGGACAAACATTGATCCTATACCCTCAGTATGGGACTATATGGGGTTCGGTGACTTTTTTCAAAAATTTCACCGATTCGCACGGGGACACTTCCTATCATGTTCTAAATGACGAGACGAGTAAAACGAGACCTCACAACCCTACCGCAAATGTATAGAAGTACGTTTCCCAGGATGGTCCTATACCTCCCATACCCATAGGCATTTTCCCGTAATTTAGGATAAAGTCCGTATTCCGTATTTTTTCAGGAAAATTTTTACATACACCCACCCTGGAACTAGGGGAAGATAACTCTGTTGATAGACAAGCCCCGTTAAGCCCGGCGACCTATATACCCCTCATACCCCATATAGGCATTTTCCCAGGTTTTTCGATAAAGTCCGTGTTCCGTATTTTTTTTTTCAGGAAAAATTTTACATGCACCCACCCAGCCATCAAATACCCCTTCACCTAGGCTTCACGTTGATACCTCACTCGACCCCATTCGACCATTAGGGGCTCCCCTAGATGCCAAAACGTCTATTTTCATACCCTTGGGCCACCGCGCATGCGCAGAATGACCCTAATTCAACCCCACACCCAGTCCATCAGATGCCCCTTCATGAATGCTTCACTTTGATACCTCACTCGATCCCATTGGACCATTAGGGGCTCCCCTAGCTCCCAAAAGGCTATTTTCATGCCCTTGGGCCACCGCGCATGCGCAGAAGGCCGATATGTCAACCCCACACCCAGTCCATCAGATGCCCCTTCACGAATGCTTCACTTTGATACCTCACTCGACCCCATTGGACCATTAGGGGCTCCCCTAGCTCCAAAACGTCTATTTCCATACCCTTGGGTCACCGCGCATGCGCAGAATGCCGATATTTCAACCCCACGCCCAGTCCATCAGATGCCCCTTCACGAATGCTTCACTTTGATACCTCATACGACTCCATTGGCCCATTAGGGACTCCCCTAGCTCCAAAACCGCTATTTCCATACCCTTGGGCCACCGCGCATGCGCAGAATGCCGATATTTCAACCCCACACACAGCCCATCAGATGCCCCTTCACGAATGCTTCACATCGATACCTCACTCGACCCCATTGGTCCATTAGGGGCTTCCCTAGCTCCAAAACGTCTATTTCCATACCCTTGGGCCTCCGCGCATGCGCAGAATGCCGATAGTTCAACCCCGCGCCCAGTCCATCAGATGCCCCTTCACATATGCTTCACTTTGATACCTCACTCGACCCCATCGGTCCACTAGGGGCTCCCCTAGTTCCAAAAAGGCTATTTTCATACCCTTCGGCCGCCGCGCATGCGCAGAATGCCGATATGTCAACCCCACACCCAGCCCATCAAATACCCCCTCCCCTAAGCTTCACTTGGATACCTCACTCGACCCCATCGGCCCACTAGCGGTCCCTACAGATTGCCGAACACTTCCACGAAAACCCACGAGTTTGGGACTACTTTCGGGCCGCAGAGGCAGACCGCATCACCGCCAGACCGCATCACCGCGGAGAAATACATGCCCCCAAGGTCACGCCCCATTCACCCAAACCGGAAGTGATGTCATACCTGCGCACAACACTCCTGCGCAAACCACCCCAATACCGCCCCAAAACAGGTCGCTGTGACGTAAAAAAAGGTTCTCGCGCATGCGCAGTGAGGCGCTATTACGCCAATTCACGCTTTGTATACTACTAGCGTGCAAGATTTATGGCGTTACGTTTCGTAACTTGTGTTTAATTCCGCTTAACCCGTGGCTAGGGGCCGTATGAACCCATGTATTTTAAGATGCTCAAGGTGTTCATATGAACAATCACAATCAAAGCGTGACAGATACATCATATTCTAGATAACCACTTTACAACGAAAATTATATGGATTAAGAATATTGATCCGATACGGATTTAATATTTTTGGAACTATTGACCCTTCTCTCTTGCATTTGTATCTATACTATTGATGTTTTTCTACTTTGAATTTGGTGATAATGCTGTTATATGAATTAGGTCTTTCGATATATGTACGCGGAAATTCTTTAATGGACGACGGTTGAATATTGAATGACGGACTAGACGCTTGTGTTTCGATCGAAATGATATTTAATATTTAAATTATTTATACCGGTACTTTCGAACATGACCATTTACTTGGCGGTGAATATTTGAAAAAAAAAAGGTTGTGAGAAACAACAAAACAGGCAAAACAAATAGAGTTTGCACAATCGAAGATTTCTTGTTTTATTGCTCGGAAATACACTAGAACGCGTCTACAGCCATGTAAGATCCCTGAAGCTTCCGGGGCCAAGGCGGCCCCTGGACCCTCGTCTAATGTGTTGTGATAGTGGCCCCTCCAATCACAAATTGCTTCCGCCGTGCCTGTACCGGAACATCACATTGCCTGAAATACAGAGCGATGTGATGTAGTCGACTTTGGCTGGAGAAGGTGGAAACCGCAGGTAAACTTTTTTATCCGAATTTCGATGTTTTATAGTTTTTTGTAATTATTATCGGTATAATTATTTTTACGGCCTGGAGAAAAACTAAATAAATAAGAAAGACTCCACCCCTATAGATATATGCCTCCCCATAAACCTTAAATATAATGAAAAATAATAATAATAAATTATATGGGGGGTCATTTTCATTTTGATTTATTTTTTCAGGCCACACAAATAAAAATACTTACCCGGTCGGAAAAACAAAGAAACATTTTCCTGTCCTATAAGCAAATACGATCCCATCCGAATAGAACTCGATCAGATCGGCCAATTCTGTCAAGACAACTCTCGCGGAGAATAGATCAGCTCTTCCTTCAGCTGTTGACGACTCGTGCAACTTGGGTAAATATTGTAACAACATCATGGTCTGGTGCCTGTTTTTCTTAATAAATTGATTTCTGTCGTCTAAAATTTGGATTTTTTTTGTGAACTAGACATCCTTCGATAATATCTGAAAATAGGGCACCGAGAATATTTATTCCCCACATACGAGCGGGAGCCGCAAGCGGCGAGGCTTTGAGAGGGCGGTATCGACATGCAGTCTGCCCATGCAGGGGGAGACTATGCTGAATCTTCAATCCAGGGGAGATAACCATAGATGTTCATTCAAGATGTCTGCGCCCGTGTTGGTTTCGATTTGGACAATGGATCAAACTTATTTATCGCAATTTGTGGACATATGAGACTGAATATGAGTGTTTTGGTAGCTCGCCTTGAGTATAATGCAGAGAAAAACTGCTTTCTTTCCCTTTCAAGCGGATCCATAAGCAGTCCATCAGATAAACAGGTTCAGAATTAGACTTTGACCTTCGTGTAGATAGCAACAACAACAACAACAACAATGTACTAAATTATAGTAAATGACCATCCTCATAACCAGTGCACTATGTTCTAAGAATGTACTATCTCCCTTCACAAGTAAATACTTGGATTTAATTAAATTCTCGGGAATTGAGAAGCCAGGTCAGAGTTAAACTGAGTTTATCATGCTATGCCACCATGACCATGGTGACATATACTATAGCTGTACCGTAGCTAAGATAATTAACATAAAACAACTGGGCTAAGTCTGCTGGCCCAAGGGTACCGATAGTTCAATATTCACAATCACTGGACAAGCCAATACACAATACAATACACACTAATTTTGATAAGCTGACATGCCATGCCATATTTTAATTGACATGCCAAAATCCAAGCCATAAATCCACCTTGCTTTATTTACATTCTCGGACTTGTTGTAATCTATGGAGGTTCAATAAAAACTTAGCGTGTTTGGGTGATATGAACCCATAGGATACTATCCCCAGAACAGGTACTGATTTTGAGTTTGAATTGAATTGAATTACCGATAGATGAATATGGGAACAATCAACACAACACATGGCCTTCGCCCATCTTCCATTAATTAGTTCCATGGGTAATTTTATCTAAGGGTGAAGGCGTGAAGTTGGAATCAACCAAAACACTCCTCTGTGGACTGGATTAAACTTACAACAGGTCTGAGAAAGTGAACAACACAGTCACATGGCTAATCTTCGACTCGGATTATTCTCTACTGGATTATATCCCACAGCTACCATCACAGAATTTGGCTAGTCGAAGGGGTGCATGTGCTGCTGTACAGTTATTGTTGAATGTTGTAATAGGACTGTTGTCAATTTCCCAAAAGTATCAATATCTTGAAATTAGCAAACCACAGCAAGTTGAAAATTTGCACACGTATTATAACTTGATATTTCAACCCTATCTGGCCTGGGTGATTTGGGGTGTACGTACCACAGTCTGTGGTAATTTCAGCCCTCTAGCTTTAGGGATAGCGAAAATATATAGGGGGGAGACCGAGTGGAAAGTGCTCCCCTCTCTCTCCCCCCATATATTTTCGCTATCTCTTAATTAATAAGCTCTTAGAAAATGTAAAAAAATCCACAATGGCCACCATGATGATGCCACAGTGACATTGTCTACAAAAGGCATCTTTTGTACAATTTTTCAGTCAGATTTTTCGAATTTTTTATTTATATGTTTTCTTCACAAAAACTGCTTGATAAAGTATAAAATAATAATCTGATTTGCAATAAAATAGGTTTTACCCTCAAATTTTAAAGAAATCTGACAAAAATATCACTTTCCTGATACCCCACATGACCTCCATTTTGAATTTACCCATGATCCTCTGCTCACGGGGTCATGCAAATAGACTCAAAAAGACCCCAATATGATAATCTAAAAAGTCATGGAGTCTCAACTCTCAATTTTTTGTCGTTCTGGAGATAGCTAGAGGCAAAAAAAACAACGGGGTGGGCAGAAATGGCTTTTACGGTGAGATGAAATGACCACTTCTGATGATCTGTTTAAAGTACTAGATATCAAGTTCTGTTAAAAAATTATGGATCATATAAACTTTACATACCTCATATTGCTCATATTGACACATCTAACGTTTGGTTTAACGTTTCCATTCAATCACCCAACGTTTCTCCTGGACATGTCCAGCAAAAACAAGATTGCATCACCCTACATTTCCTGTATCTGATTATGTAGCCCTTGAATGGGTTATGCAGGCCTGAGACTCAATGTGTACCCCCCTGCTCCCCTCTCTTTCTCTAGTTCAGTCTACAATGTAGATACAGTGATAAGAATGAGAACCAGTATAGCCAGATTTAGCATGTTTAGGGGTGGAGGGGCATCAGTGAAGAAATGATCTTCATTCAGTTGATATGATATACCCTTACCAGCATATGGGAACTCTTGTACAATCCCACCATGCCCTCCCCACCCCGTAAGAGTAAAGTGTATCTTTTGCAGTCAGTTATTAAAAGAATTAGCACCTATTCTGATTACCAGACTGAGGATCGATATTGTCATATTTGTCAAGTCAATTCATATATTTAACTATTTGATAAGAAAAATATGTATCCATGATTCCAGTGTGAGTGAGTTAGGGTTTAGTGCTATTTCGGCCATATAGCGTCGATATAACTAACTACGATATAACTAACTACGATATAACTAACTACGATATAACTAACTACGATATGATTAGCTGGACATGTGTGTCTATCCATGTACAGTGATCATGTAGAGGAAATTAATCTTCCCCTCGTGGCAACAGACATGGTACAAAACTCATGCTGCTCACCCACTTGGGGGCTCCATGATTCCACAATATACATGCGGGTAGTGCGGTGAATTTTTCTGCCACCTGTGATTTCGGTTTATCAGGGCACAAACAATCAGATCCTACAGATAGTTTCAGATGCAATTTTCTTCCATGTTCACAGAGTAGAAAAATCATTGGGATAATTTACCATGAATTTCTTTTTCAGATCTCTGTATTCGAGCTACAAGTCGAAGGGTGCAATCCTGTGTTTTTCAGCTGGTCAGGAGAGACAACTCCATCATCCCCAGATGGCACTAAGAGGGCAATGGTGAATGGCCTGTATGCAACTAAACTAGGAATTGCAGATGGAACTGAGGTGCTCATATGAATTGATCTTAGAATAATCGTGTTGAGTAAAACATGGTTTATGCTTTGAAATAGACATTTAAACGATTCTGATAGTTAATTGTTAGGTAAGGTTAATTTAAGTTATATGATGAACTAATCAAGTATCTTCTTACATGTAGCCATATGTTAAGTTAAATTGATAAACATTAATAACAATGGACTGCATTAATGAGAGTGACAAGACTTGTGATACACATATATGTCGAGCTGCCACAATATTGTGATGTTTTGCTGAAAGATCAGCAGCTGAATCAATGGAGGTTGTGTGAAGTAATTATTTGGGAATTCAGGACTGATGTGACATGTCCTCGTGAGATGCTAGTCCTCTTGCATTATTTTAAGGTAGCTACTGTGTGACTAGCTAATTTGGAATGATTGTTCTCCCTACAAAGAATGGAATTCATAGAAACTGTTCCTTTCACATCGATGTTAATTGAGAATTTGCCTAGCAAGGTACCATCCTCCTGATTAAAGTACATCAATTTGCCTGGGGTACCATCCTCCTGATTCAAGTACAACAATCTGCCGGGTACCATCCTCCTGATTAAAGTACACCAATCTGCCTGGGGTACCATCCTCCTGATTAAAGTACATCAATTTGCCTGGGGTACCATCCTCCTGATTAAAGTTCATCAACTTGCCTAGGGTACCATCCTCCTGATTAAAGTTCATCAACTTGCCTAGGGTACCATCCTCCTGATTAAAGTACATATCAACTTGCCTTTGGTGTCATCCTCCTGATTAAAGTGCATCAACTTGACCAGGGCCATCCTCTTTATTAAAGAACTGCAACTTGCCTAGGGTACCATCCTCCTGATTAAAGTACATCAACTTGCCTAGGGTACCATCCTCCTTATTAAAGTACATATCAACTTGCTTTTGGTGTCATCCTCCTGATTAAAGTTCATCAACGTGCATAGGGCACCATCCTCTTTATTCAAGTACATCAATTTGTGGAGGGTACCATTCTCCTGATTATAAAAGTACATCAACTTGCTTAGAGTACCATCCTCCTTATTAAAGTACATCAACTTGCCTAGGATACCATTCTCCTTATTAAAGTACATAGTACATTTGCCTAGATTTCTATTTTCCTGATTAAAATACATCAACTTCTCTAGGGCACCATTCTCCTGATAAATGTACATCAATTTGCCAAGAGTATCATCCTCCAGATTAAAATACATCAACTTGCCTAGAGTACCATCCTCCTGATTAAAGTATATCCACTTGCCTCCTTATTGCCTCCTTATTCAAGTACATCTACTTACCTTTTGTTTTACTGGTTCTGTCCACAGTGTGGTGGCCTAATAATGGTTAGAGTGTCGTCCTCATATGCGAGAGGTATTGGGTTCAATCCCGGGTCAAAGACTTGGTTCAGCATTAAGAGGATAGAACAAGGACTGATTTGCTCAGTGTCAGTATAATGTGACTAGAAGGAGTGTCATGTCAGCCCACAGCATGATACTTCAGTGAGACAGCAGCTTTGGGACTACTCTGTCACCAGTAGATACCCTAGCCCTCCCCTCTTTGTTGTGATATAACTGAAAAATTGTTGAAAGCCATGTTAAAACCTACTCACTCACTTTCTCCCACATTTGACAACATTTATAGGTAATATTGAAAGCAGTGAACAGTGTGGTGGATTGTACCAGTGTATATGTAGAACCTGTCTCTGTGGATGACTGGGAAATCTTGGTAAGTTTGACCTTGTTAAGAGAGTTGGTCACGAAGTGAACCAGTTGGGATAGTTAAATAAACACATAAATGGCATATTTGCTTTTCTGTAATACATCTATATAGGATGATCGTTTCACAGCTTATTCACCACATAATTTACTTGTGTTATCTTTGATTGAACCTCTGTTTTGGAACTCGCTTAACAATATTTTCTGAAATATGGGTGCCATAGCAGTTGCTAATAAGGATTTCAAAATCTCGAATATCATAGATAATTTTTTCTCAGTGAAAATGAATTCCAAATTCTCACATTATTCAGTAATTAAAATGTTGTATTGTGCACAAATTTCAAAATACAGCCCTACCTATTGCTATGGTAACCATAATTTTCCCAATCTTACTCTTGAACTGCAATGTCAATCCTATTATGTTTCGGACTCTTTCTCAGGAGATACATGCTAACTATGTAGAGACTCACCTATTGGACCAGGTGAGGATAGTCTGGAATGGCCAGGTGTTGCCTGTCTGGGTCAACAAATCCATATGCATCTTCCTCAAAATTGGTGAGTTCTCTGCTCCAAGAACATCCTAGATTCTCTGCTCTGAGAGCATCCTATTTTCACTGCTCTAAGAAAACCCTACCTTCACTGCTCTGAGAACACCCTACCTTCACTGCTTTCCTTGTATATATGTATATTTTTCTGTCGACCCTGTGGAAGATCGGCCTTATTGGCTGAACGGGCCATCGACTTTAAATACCCTACCTTCACTGCTCTGAGAACACCCTACCTTCACTGCTCTGAGAACACCCTACCTTCACTGCTCTGAGAACACCCTACCTTCACTGCTCTGAGAACACCCTACCTTCACTGCTCTGAGAACACCCTACCTTC
Organism: Hanleya hanleyi; assembly: GCA_036873755.1. Classification (NCBI taxonomy): domain Eukaryota; kingdom Metazoa; phylum Mollusca; class Polyplacophora; order Lepidopleurida; family Hanleyidae; genus Hanleya; species Hanleya hanleyi. The sequence continues at coordinate 24,277 of JAVTVY010001769.1, read as the reverse complement.
ACTGCTCTGAGAACACCCTACCTTCACTGCTCTAAGAACATCCTACCGTCACTGCTCTGAGAACATCTTACATTCTCTGTTCGAGATCATCTCATCATTTCTGTTCTGAATCATTTCTGTTCTGAGAACAGCCTTTACCTTCTCTGCTCTGAGAACCTACCTTCTCTGTTCTGAGAACATCCTACCTAGAGTTCTCCGCTCCGAGAAAATGCTACCTTCATTTCTCTGCTCTGAGGTTATCCTACCTTCTCTGCTCTGAGAACACCCTATCTTCTCTGTAACATCATTTCAAACTCTTAATTGCATAACATCTGAGTGTAAACGTGATTATTAGCCAGATAAAATAAATGAGTTTTTTTTAAATCACTTTGTCAAGTGATTCGTCTCAGTTTTGACTTCTTTTATGAACGCAAGCTGGCTTTACAAAATGCATTCAGTCAATATAAAAAAAGAAAACAAATACTTGGATTAGTTATCTTGATCAACAACAAATATACACACTATGAGATAAATTTTGGTAATGCAGGCTAAACGTTGAGGAAGTAAAGAAGTGCTAGTTGATAGAATGATCTTTTTTTCTTCATATGTTGTATTTACGCTTTACAAGGACTATAAAATCTGGTAATATATCTGTTTAAGGCCAGAGAAATATATCTTTTCAATTCATGCAAAGTAAAATGGCATAAATCTTGCATATCAATAAAAAACAAGTACAAGTGTGTCCCCTTTCTACCTACCGAAAAAAAACCCAGACTAATCAAAGCCACCAAGTCATTGGAAGTTTTTGGAGAAGAGCTTTGTCAGATCATGCACCATGTCTGGATAGGGTGCCTTATTTGGATGGTGTTTCTCCATACTCCTGACTGTAATTACAAGGACATCATTTCTGAATTATAGCACCACCTGTTTGGATGATACATTTATTTTCCAACTGTAAGCTCTCACAGGAGTTTAGATTGCCATCATTGAAGATATAATATTTTGTGATATTACTTCTGAATTGACTGGGGTTGGGCTCTCATTGCTTATCTGATCTGCGGACACCCTACTATTTTCAGAGGACGTTCTACGTTCTCCACTCTAAGAACATTGTACCGTCTATGCTTCAAGAATATCCTACCTTCTCAGCTTGGAGAATACCCCACCTTATCTGACTTTAAGGCTGTTCTACCTTGTCTGCTCGCAGAACATTCTACCTTCACTGCTTTGAGAACATCCTAACTTCACTTCTCTGAAAACTACCTACTTTCACTGCTCTGAGAACATCTTACCTCCACTGCTCTGAGAACATCCTACCTCCACTGATCTGAGAACATCCTACCTTCACTGCTCTGATAACATCCTACTTTCACTGCTCTGAGAACATCTTACCTCCACTGCTCTGAGAACATCCTACCTCCACTGATCTGAGAACATCCTACCTTCACTGCTCTGATAACATCCTACTTTCACTGCTCTGAGAACATCCTACCTCCACTGATCTGAGAACATCCTACCTTCACTGCTCTGAGAACATTCTATCTTCACTGCTCTGAGAACATCCTACCTTCACTGCTCTTAGAACATCCTACCTTCACTGCTCTTAGAATATCCTACCTTCTCTGCTCTACCTTCATTGATCTGAGAACATCCTACCTTCACTGCTCTGAGAACATCCTACCTTCACTGCTCTGAGAACATCTTACCTTCATTGCTCTGAGAACATCCTATCTGCACTGCTCTGATAACATCCTACCTTCACTGCTCTGAATACATCCTACCTGCACTGCACTGAGAACATCCTACCTGCACTGCTCTGAGAACATCCTACCTACACTGCTCTGAGAACATCCTACCTGCACTGCACTGAGAACATCCTACCTACACTGCTCTGAGAACATCCTACCTTCACTGCTCTTAGAACATCCTACCTTCACTGCTCTTAGAACATCCTACCTTCACTGCTCTGAGAACATCCTACCTTCTCTGCTCTACCTTCACTGATCTGAGAACATTCTACCTTCACTGCTCTGAGAACATCCTACCTGCACTGCTCTGATAACATCCTACCTGCACTGCTCTGATAACATCCTATTTTCACTGCTCTGAGAACATCCTACCTGCACTGCGCTGAGAACATCCTACTTACTCTGCTAAACTACCACACTTTTATGAATAAACAAAGAAAAGATTCCATATTTTCTGAATGAATAATTTCTATGCCACACTCCTATGGTTTATACACATGTAATAAAATATAGTATAAACTGATATTCAAATGTCCATCGATCTACATGTATGACTATTCATCATCACTTTGTGAGAAAGAATTTTTTTTAAGTTATTCTCCAGGCTTGTTAATAAACAACTTTTCTTTTGACCATAATTATTTTGTAGGTGTGGTCCAGCCACCATGTAAATGTGCCTTACTAGCACAAAATACAGAGGTTATAGTGGCTCCAAAAACCAGACACAAAGCAACCAGTAAGGAGCCTACTCAGACCCGATCATCTGTGTCACATGATCAAGTCAACCAATCATTGCCACAGAAGAAAATGAACAATGGGGTCAATTCTGCTACTTCAATGAACCAATCAGATACAGTGACACAAAATCAAACTCAAACCTCGCCAAATTCTAGCCACATTGAAAGCTCTGTGTCAGATCAGGAGAATAATCATGGATTGTTTCAGGGTCTCACAAAATATTTTGGATCTTTTCTGTGGTGGCTCGATAATTCTAAACAAGACAGTGACCTGTGCAGTTTACAAAAGAAGGACTTATCATCTATTTTCCACATCTATTTCAAGTGTGGTTTCAGAGTTCAACCTTTGAAGTTGAGTGACAATATTACAAATTTACAGTTGTTACATCCGACTAATGTATTTATTAGGGCAAATGATCTGTCAAAAAAACTGCAAGGCTGCAGAAAATACACAGAGAAAGATCTTCCTCCCGTATTCTTTGCGCGAATTTCTAAAATACCATCTCCTGAAGAAAAGGAGGATTCAAAGAATGCTTTAGATGATGAGATGAAGAAGCTAAAAGAATTAGAAAATTCCAAGGCTTCAGGAAAACTAACTCCAAACAAATCTGCTCCTAGACAAGATTTGAAAGACATTAAAAGGACGAAGGAAGTCAAAGCAATCATCCGTGTTGTTACTGTGGAGAAGTATGGTTTGTGTCGAGATGAACGTTTCAGCCAGATCATTCGGGATATTTTGGTGCAGCAGCCGTTGTTGGAGGACCATGTCTTAACTTCTGACTTCCTGCGCCGACAACTTAAATTAGATGCAACAGGACGAGTCCGATTGGAAAGTGTCAGCACCTCGCCATGTGGCGTCAGAATGTTGTACATTCATCAACTCTCAGACTTGGTTTGTTTTATTGCCTTTGTTCAAAAACAACATTCTTTTGAATCACATCTCTTGTTCTTTTGAATGATCTTTATTGATATTTTCGTATAGCACCAAGGCTGCATTACCTGCTTTGTAACCTTGCAAACTGTTTTGCTGTTCTAGTATTTGGTTTGAACTCGACTCTCATGAATTTGGAACTATCTTGGTTATTGTTCTAAAAAATAATCAAATTAATTTGCAACCTACTAAATGAGATGATCATTTTTTTCAAGAATTTAAACAAGTGTTCAAATTTAGTTGCTGTGTCTTTTACCCAAAATATGGAAGAGTCATGTCTGTCTTCCTAATGAATCTGATCACCTCCTAAAATCAAGGAAATAACAAAAAATAATATATTATATGCAAGCTTTTTATTGTGTAAATGATTTTGTGAACCTCCTGTTTCTAATCACCCCCTGATTTCCTGGTTGTAAATTTCACTCCATGTGATCATGGTGGTTAAATCGTTCACCATACATGCTTTAAAACAGGAAATCTATTTCAATAGAGAATCTTCTCCAGTTAATAATTATTTTGAATGATGTTTTCTTCTTCCCAACAGAAATGTTCCTGTCACATAATTCTCATACAGATTTGTGGCTCTTTTCATCTATTTCTAGCCACACAGTATCACCACAGAGATGGTTGTCAGAGCATTACAGTGCTGGTTGAAGCAGACAGTGGACCGTGATCACCCATTGGTCATCTATCAACAGATGCTTATCAAGTTTGCCATTCTGCCAGGTAAATTACAACAGGCATGAGAGTCCTCGGCATATCTACTTATTTCAGTGTTTGAAAAATGGATTTCAAAATCTGACGTTTTTATTTCAAAACTTTCAGAACTGACATTTTCACTAGTGGAGAGACTGCTTTTCAGTGCAGTCGTTTCATGTTTTTTTGAGTGAGCGTTGTTTACACTCTCAAAAATTTGACTCGCTAACTTTATTAACACTGATTGGGTGTGTTTTATTTTTCTTCATTGTGCAGATGTATATTATTACTAGTAAAGTATGAATACATTTTCCCCTGATGTATCCCAATTCTTGGTGAATGCTTGATCCAGTAGTTGCAGGGCATAGCTTCCAATTTTCATATGCCCATCAATCGTATATTAATGCATTCACCTTTTCTGTTAGTCTATGCATCTGTCCATGCAATATCTCTTGTTCCAGGTTACTCATTGATACCAGACTTTGGGTGTACCTTGCCCTTGGGTAAAAGAAGAACCCTACTATTTTTAGTTCAATAGGTTAAAGTTCAGGGTCATTGAAGCTAAATAATTTGCAAAAAATACATATATATATATATCCAGTTCCAGATTATGAATTGGTACCAAACTGTGGATATATAATGCCCATGGGGCAAAGAAGAACCCAATTTTATGTTAAGGGCAAAAGCTCACATGAAAAGACCGAGGTCACATAGCTTTAGATTACACCCTAAATACAACATTAATCATTGTGCTCAAATTAGGATGTGCCCAAGAAAGGCTACCTATTTTGCCAGGATTCTGAGACTTTGAATATTTTCATTAATTTGGGTGCGTTTCCTTGCCTAAAAAATTTTGCCATGCGGAGATCAGTCGACACTCGTGTTAAATGCAAGCCGGTTAGATCCCACAAGCAACATATCCAAATGGGGGAGCACACAGGATTTAATTTTAATTAGATTGACCAATGGGTATACATATACACATCTGATCTATGACATTAGGAACAAGAATCTTCCATCCTCTCGAACCAACAATACATTCTTGTAGTTAATACAATTTTTAGTACATTTTTTTGGGGGGGGAATGGGAAGACAAATATATGGTACAATGTATGGTGAACTTTTCCCATCTGTAAAATGAAAGGCAAACTATTTTTGCTTCATAGAATTGCATGTCGAAGCATTACTAACCTTTGACCCAGAGACACCCAGCCAGTCAGATGATGCAGAGTATGCAGTGGTGCATGCTGGGATGATAGAAGATTTACAAATAGTTGTGCGAGAGAGGACAAATGGAAGAAGAAAATGGCCTGAGATAACACACCTCCCATGTTCCAGTGTGTCCGAGTTTGACCCCAGGGTTCCAACAATGTGCCTAGAGAAGCTTGGGTAAGAGACTTCCAGCTCTCTCATGATTCTCTTATATGCAAAGCTTTTCCTCATTAGAGGATTTATCATATAATCAGAATAGTTTCATGCCACACTGACTTTAGTCAAAGTGGCATTATGTTTTTGCCTTGTCATTCCGTCCTTTCCTCTCTCCGTAACACTTAACCTTGTCCAGGCGACATGTTGAGTTACACTTAACCAGTCTTCTTGAAAGTTCAAAGGTATGCTGTCTGTGTTGACCTGAAGAAGCTTTTTGATTTTGGCATAAATAAGTCAGAGTTCAAGGACAAAATAAACAAAAAATTAAGTTTTGCGGTGTGCTCTATTGATTTTCACAGTTGGCAGAAATGTTCAATATGGGACTACAAAGATATAAAATTGTGTGAGGAGTCGAAAGTTCAACGGTCAAGCTTGTCCAGACTGATATCAGTTATGCCTACCGATCTTCTTGAAAGTTCAAAGTCTTGTCTGTGTTGTCCCGAAGAAGACTATTGATTTAGGGGTCAATAGATCAAAGGTCAAAATCACAGTACATGAAAAATCAAAGTTTTAGATTTGCTCTATTGATTTTCACAATTCACAGCAGTGTTGACCTAGTGACTGAAGATGTCCAAATATTTGGGGTTCAAAAGGTCAAAGGTCAATTTCATGATGTTCATCCTTCCATGATGCTTCAACTTCTCTGGACGAGTTACACTCGACTGATCTTCTTGAAATTTCACAGACCTGTTGTCCATCTTGACCCGAGATTGATTTTTATTGATTTTGGGGGCAATAATTCAAATGTCAAGGTCACAGAACACAAAAACTAATATTTTGCGGGTATACTTCATTGAGCATGATAGTTTACTGACATGTTGACCATGTGACTCCAAAGTTGTCAAAGATCAACTTTACGATGGCCATAAAATATGGTACACATTGTGCACATGGTGGGGGCGCTGGGTGGGAGCATATGTGTTCCTGTGGACACATTCATATCTAGTTTTCTCTGAAATTATTGGAGCATGTAATGTACCGGGCTACTTCCATTACCAGAGGTGTGCTACCATTTATTTTTAGGGAACACAAAGCAGTTTTACCATTATCTGGTCAAATTGATTTGATTTAGTGAAAAATGGCATCAAGTAATTTCAGACTGACCCCTAATCCAATGGTTTGTAACAACAAACAAATCACTTGCATTTTGACTCTTTGTTTTTGCTTTTCTCTTTCAGAGGTCTGTCAGAAGTTATACCTAAAGCCCTGTCTCATATCAACATGTGCTTTGGTCAACATCCGTTAGCCCAGTCTGTGTTTCCGTCCATGGTGGGTCTCCGTAGTGGCGCACTTTTAGTGACTGGCACCCGTGGAGCTGGAAAAACTGTGTTTGTGAAGGCCCTGTGCAGGAGATTGGCAGATCTTCCCACTCTGGCTTACACCAGTGTCATAGAATGTAAATCTTGGAGAGGTGAGACTACATGAATATCCTCTGGTGCAGATAAATGACAATAAGACCCTGCTGTCAGTCCTGTAGACGCTTGCACAGTTTGAGGACTTGGACTGTTAATTCAGAATGCTTACTCTTTGCCTTTTTCTTATTAAAAATTATATCTAATCCATTTTTTAAGGTATTAACCTAAAGGTGGTTTGACAGTTCAAAATGACCATTTGCACAAGGTTCAGCGCTGTCAAGAAGCACACTCGTTTTGAATGTTATGGTTTGTAACATCACAACGCGACATCATAATCATGGTGGTGCTTTGTTTGAATGAATTAAATATCTTCCTGCATAACTGAATCAAAAAGTACTGCAAGACGCCACAATATTTATTCAAAATGTTTAATCTATGCTGAATTTGTATTATACCGAATATGGAAAAATGACATGGATTTTGGACATTCAAATTACATTTATGTAAACAATCATGGTAATAAGGGAAAATGAGCAGAATGACTTAATCAAAAAAAATTCAAAAATCCTGTGGGACCACTCAAATGCTATTCGATATTTGAATTGAATATGAACAAAATGACATAGATTTCAGTCTACAGTGGCAGCCACCTTAAGCAGAAGTACTACATTATAATTGTTGTAGTGAGGATTATACTTGTGATATTATATTTAGGTAAGCGGTCAGAAACAGTACAGAGGTTATTGGAGAAGATATTTGATGAGTCATCCTGGAGACAACCATCAGTCATCATATTGGACGACATTGATCTCCTTGCCAGTGCAGCCAGTGGACCTGATGCTGAAATGACTGGAGAGGTCCAGTACTCCACCAAAATGGCTGAAGGTATGAGGAAAGAAAAAAGATGATGTATTAACACACCGGATGAATTTTATTTGATATTTTATTTGATTTCAAAAGTTTCATGTAAAACTTGTGGAAAACTACAATGTGAGAGTTCATGACCATTCAATTTCCACACTTTTATTAGGAGCATATTCCAGGACAGTTTTATTAAAATTCCACTATTTGGAATCAGAAATTAAATTTTTCATCAGAGGAAAGTACAGTGTTGAATACTAATACTGAGTTCATTATGGATGATTTTGTCCTGAAGTGGAATGAGAGAGCTCAGGTGTATTTTTGAAGTAGATAAATTAATGATAACTGTACATAGTCATTGTGATGATGCTCTTACAGTTGTGCGTGACATACTGAAATGTGAGATAGTGAACCAATCAAAACTGGCTGTTGTCATGACCAGCAGATCCCGCTCCTCCATCCACCCATCCTTGGTGTCTGCCCGCGGACTCCACCTCGTTCAAGAGGTGGTCCACATAAAACCTCCAGCTAAGGTAAGCATGATACTCAATGAAGGTTCTCATTGGTCCCATCTTCCATACAAGTTTAAATGTTAAATCTACTTTCCAAATGGCATTAATAAATATATTTTTATAATATAGGCTTGAGGAGCTGTGCCATTATTAGTCTATCAGAGGGGAAGTAAATGTATGTATAATCTAGACTCCGAACACTGAACTTGCTCGTTTGTGGAAGCTGAGGTGGTTGAGTGGTTTAGAGTGCTTGCATTTATTTCTGGTGATTTGGTGCCTAACTTTGAAGGCACTGGTATGAGTTTGGCACAGGGCTGACCAAGAAAGTTTCATTATAAAAACAATTTGATATAAAGGTTACCTCACTTGATTCGAGGGGATAGCCTGAACATATGTCATTTTTAGCCCACCATCACCAGATGGTGGGCTGTTCAAATCGCCTTTCGTCCGTGGTCCGTCGTCAGTCAGTCAGTCAGTCCGTCGTCCGTCGTCCGTCCGTAAACAATTCTTGTTATCGCGATTTCTCGGGAACTACTGCACGGATCTTTCTGAAATTTCGCACATATGTTCCCTTGGGGTCTAGTTGTGCAGATAACTTTTCTAGCCCGATTCGAAAATCCAATATGGCCACAGGGCGGCCATCTTGGATTTCCCCATGAAACCTTGTTATCGCGATTTCTCAGGAACTACTGCACGGATCTTTCTGAAATTTTGTACACAGGTTCCTCTTGGGGTCTAGATGTGCAGATACCTTTTCTGGTCCGATTCGAAAATCCAATATGGCCACAGGGCGGCCATCTTGGATTTTCCCATGGAACCTTGTTATCACGATTTCTCAGGAACTACTGCATGGATCTTTCTGAAATTTGGTACAGAGATTCTCCTTGGGGCCTAGTTGTGCAGATACCTTTTCTGGTCCGATTCGAAAATCCAATATGGCCACAGGGCGGCCATCTTGGATTTCTCCATGAAACCTTGTTATCGCGATTTCTCAGGAACTACGGCACGGATCTTTCTGAAATTTGGTACACAGGTTCCCCTTGGGGTCTAGATGTGCAGATACCTTTTCTGGTCCGATTCGAAAATCCAATATGGCCACAGGGCAGCCATCTTGGATTTCCCCATGAAACCTTGTTATCACGATTTCTCAGGAACTACTGCACGGATCTTTCTGAAATTTGGTACACAGGTTCCTCTTGGGGTCTAGATGTGCAGATACCTTTTCTGGTCCGATTCGAAAATCCAATATGGCCACAGGGCGGCCATCTTGGATTTCCCCATGAAACCTTGCTATCACGATTTCTCAGGAACTACTGCATGGATCTTTCTGAAATTTGGTACACATATTCCCCTTGGGGCCTAGTTGTGCAGATACTTTTTCTGGTCCGATTCGAAAATCCAATATGGCCACAGGGCGGCCATCTTGGATTTTCCCGTAAAACCTTGTTATCGCGATGTCTCAGGAACTACTGCACGGATCTTTCTGAAATTTGGTACACAGGTTCCTCTTGGGGTCTAGATGTGCAGATACCTTTTCTGGACCGATTCGAAAATCCAATATGGCCACCAGGCAGCCATCTTGGATTTTCCCGTAAAACCTTATCATGATTTCTCAGGAACAACTGCATAGATCTTTCTCAAATTTGTTACGCAGGTTCCCCTTGGGGTCTAGTTGTGCAAGAAACCTGTTTTGGTCCGATTCGAAAATCCAGTATGGCCACCAGGCAGCCATCTTGGATTTCCCCATGAAACCTTGTTATCGCGATTTCTCAGGAACTACTGCACGGATCTTTCTCAAATTTGGTACACAGGTTCCCCTTGGGGTCTAGTTGTGCAAGAAACCTTTTTGGTCCGATTCCGAAATCCAATATGGCCACTAGGCAGCCATCTTGGATTCCCATATGAAAACTTGTTATCGCGATTTCTCAGGAACTACTTCATGGATCTTTCTCAAATTTGGTACACATGTTCCCCTTGGGGTCCAGTTGTGCAAGAAACCTTTTTTGGTCCGATTCCAAAATCCAATATGTCCATCAGGCGGCCATCTTGGATTTCCCCATGAAACTTTGTTATTGCGATTTCTCAGGAACTACTGCATGGATCTTTGTTAAATTAGGTACACAGGTTCACCTTGTCGTCTAGTTGTACAAGATACCTTCTCTGGTCCGATTCGAAAATTCAATATGGCAAAACAGGCGGCCATCTTGGATTTTCCCATGCACATTTGTTATCGTGATTTCTCAGGAAGTACTGCATGGATCTTTCTCAAATTTGGTACACAGGTTCCCCTTATGGTCTAGTTGTGCAAGGTACCTTTTTCGGTCCGAATCGAAGATCCAATATGGCCACAAGGCGGCCATCTTGAATTTCCCCTTGAAACATTGTTACCGTGAATTCTTGGGAAATATTTCATGGATTTTTCTGAAATTTGGTACACAGGTCTCGCATGGGGCCTATAAGTGCAAGATACCTTTTTTGGTCCGATTCGAAAATCCAAGTTACGCTCCAAATTAATTTGGTATTCTCAAGTGACGTTGCATCACAAGAGTCGGCGGATCAAACGGTGGGGCATATTCTATATATTGACTATAGAGAATATCCGTACCTTCATCTTTGATATCAAGGAGTTCAAATAATTCTGAATTAAAATGTATTTCTTCAAATTTTAAATCAGCCTTCTTTAGTCCATGCAGTAGCAAGTGAACTGCTCCACCGTTTCGTATGCCGACCTCAGTCTTGTGACTCAATGTCACAACTCGACAACTGTAGACTACTGGATGTTTCGATCCAAGGGAGATAATCAGGATCCAGGCACTTTTGAAGTTTCAACATTACTGCGCGGACCGGATCCCTTCAGTAGAAGCATTATTGTACCATCTTACTATTTTCGAGCATGGTATCTTGATTTAAACAGTATATTTATTTCACCAGGAAACAGGGATCGGCGAACAGGCAGAGCCTATTTGAACGCCAACAGACATATTACACATACATGTACAATTACAAGATGACAGACAACAGTGAATAGAATAAGAAACAGTTACAAACACAATAATTAACATGCAGCTGCATGGTATCTTAAAAGAGATATCTCAAAATAGCCCAAGAAACAGAACAGAATTAGCATTCGTTCCTAATTATAAAATCTGAAGTATGTTTCATAGCTCATGCATAAGTGTCAAAGAGATTGGTCTTCGCTTCCAGTACCCAATGATGACACGTGCAAAAAAAAAATAAATAAAAAAAATACTACAAAACAAAGGCGAAGGATCCTCGGTACATGTACATTCACTTTCAGACTAACTTTGCTCATTTCTCTTGTATTATAACAACCGACATAAGTAAAGTTTCTAGAAATCTTGAAACTCCTGAAACTTATTATCATATCTTGGTGTTTTTCAGTGGCCTTTTTCAATCTTTTTCACTCAGATTCGAAATTCTGTAAACAAAGTTACAAATCAATTGTCTGTTCTTAGTAACAATGGACAAAAAGATCCTCTAGTCATTAGCTTACAATTATCGGACAATGGTGGGCGCCAAGATCCTTCAGGATCTCTCGTTCTTCTTGTATTCTCTGAGCATGCCTGTTTCATGAACAATTGCTATATGTGCAGAGAATCTACTCCAAAGAAATATTGCCTCAATCCATTTAGCTTTAGAATGTATTGGAAACGTATTTAGAATCTAGGTAATGGTATGCTCTATTTCACTCACAATTTACACAAGTTACAGTGATATGGAATTATGATGTATATCTTTTGCAGAAAGAGAGACTGGAGATAATACAGGCCATTCTGAAGTCAAAGCGAACTTTGAACCCAGAGTCCCTGGCTGACCTTGACCTTTCAGAGGTGATACAGAAGACGGAAGGTTATGTGCCCCAGGATCTGAGGAATGTTGTAGACAGAGCCATACATGCCCACCATGTGATGAATGAACCAGGTAAGAAAGTGGGTCAAAATAGATCCATACATGCCCACCATGTGATGAATGAACCAGGGAGGAGGGAGGGAATTTGGCTTAATGTCACACTCAAGTTTGTTTCACTCATATGGTGACAGTCAGTTTGGTTGGTGGAGGAAGCCGGAGTACCCGGAGAGAACCACCGCCCTTCGGTAAGTAGCGTAGCAAAAATCGGAACGTTCCAATGGAACATTTGCGTCCAGTATTGGATGCAGCCACGTTCCATTTTCAGCTACTGGAACGTTCCACATTAGAGGAACGTTCCCCTTGAACGTTCTGTACAGAGGGAATGTTCCTGCCGAACGTTCTGGTTTTAGATACTACAAGTACGACCAGCACCTGTACGCGTACGGTAGGCGAAAGAATGGCGAAAGGTATGCGTGCACGCAAGGTTCGGCAATGCACTTTCGGAAGAGCACTTTCGCGAAAGTATGTTTCTTTCGCGTACGCAATTTTTTAGCCGACAAGAAGCAGTTTACGTTTCCTACAGACAGTTTTTCGGCAACGGTGTTCGAGATGGCGACATTTGCATGAAAGAAAATTATGTTGCTTGGCCTAGAACAAAACACGTCCTTAATTCCCTGGCTGGAGCAGTGGGGCTTATGACACATTCAATTGTCATCTCTGCATTAATTATGTATTATATTAAATAAGAGTCCCCCCGCAGTTTCGACATTTGTAACTCTGTGAACTTTGACCCTGCAAAGCTATCCCCCTGAAAAGAGCCGCACCACGCATCGCAGCTCAAAGGACTTTGGCAGATGAATTGATGAATTAAAATACCGTACAATAACAACTACATGGCTTGTTGTCCCAATGTTTTGTGTTGTAATCTGTTATGGTCGGCGTGAGACGTGCAGCTCTTTTGTTTGTAACCTTGGCTGGGTTTTTTTTGTTTTTGTTTTTCTCACTGTTTGGTCCCGGAGACTTGAATGAATGAAAGATTTTTCATAGTAGTGCGCCCATCATGAGCCGAGTACGTTGACAAAACAACGGAATAAAAGAACAACATTTCACGTGGGGTACATAGGTCTAATACCCATTACTAAGACTAAGTACATGTAAGAGTATATTACTAATAAGACTTTAAATTAAGCCTCTTATTAAGAAACTGAATCCCGTTTTGCGAGACATATTATATATAAAATGCCACATCTCTTGACATGGAACCAAAAAACAAACAAACAGAAAGAGACTTACGAACTTGTACATACAGCGATTCTTATTTACCTCTATTTATATCTCCTACTAATCTCTCATTGTTATTTATTATTTACCTATTTATTTATTTATTTATTTGTTAACTTAGCGCTGGAAAAGATATTCAATAAACAAAGTAATGTACCGCGAAAGTCAAATAAAACATTGAGTTGATGGGCCGCGAAATCCGAATGGGAAGCGGCCCTTAAACTACAATTTCAATCAATATCAGGAACAGATATACGCAAAAAACTGTGGACACACAGCACACGGTAAATCTGAACATATCAATTTTAGATTAATGTTCCCTAGTCCTACCGTAATATTTTAAAATAAAAAAATAAAAATGAATACTCACCATATTTACTGGCGTTTTACTCTATCATATTCTGATTTACGTGTACCTTTTCAGCCGCTTTTCATGTGTCGGCCTCCCGTAATTCGCTGAAGATCGTCTACACGTTCTTCAAACATTACAAGCGAATGGATGAAGATAAGGAAATGAGATGTATATTTTCATAATCCTATAAGACTCTGAATGAGAAATATATACTTGGATTCTAGTTCAAGTAAGCGACTTTGAAGAATATAAAAATTCCCGGCGAATCGACACCATTTTTAAAGGAATGTTTCGTCGGGATTTAAAAGGAAAACTATACACGTGTCAGTAGCCGGTCTATATCAAATATCTCTCTTTTTTAAAGAATATGTGTTGATGTGTTGATGTTTGAACTGTTTTATTCCTAGTGACTTTTTCTTTTTTTTCCTTGAACCCTCACAGGGCGGCCTGTGGCGGACGCCGCATGCATGGTGAAGTCTCCGCGTCAACTTTGGTCAAAATCAAATATCTATCTATTGTAAAATATCTATCTTTTGTAAAAAAAAAAACGTTGCGTTGGTGTTTGGACTTTCATTGAAAGCGTATTATTTTTAAAGCAGCCCCCACAGGGCGGCGTATGACTGGCGCCGCATACATGGTGAAGTCTCCACTTGAATTAATCGCGGTCAGAACATACCCGGAGAGTGGGTATGTTTATGGACATCTTCTTGCACTGCGTCGATCAGTAGTCAGTAGTCATCGTTGAAGAATTTGATCATGCAAATTTGAAGGTTCGCCACAATCCACAAATGCGTGACAAGATCGTGGTTCTCTTATTGGACACAAGCTTTAGTTTCTTGTTTCACAGCATTTGCAGTAATTGTTGAAAGCGACGTTAAATTCTATTCACTCACTCACATTTGCATTAAAATGATATATCAGCAAGTCAGATATTCCTATCGCCACACACTTGAATTCAATGAAATGATCTGTCAAATAGAATTGGTCGCAAAATAAACCCTGGTGGCCCGAACAGATAGGACTGGAGAGATTCAGCGTATGTTGGTATATACACTGCTTTGGAGTTGCTGGCTGGGCACATATATTCATATCCAGGTCGGAAACATAAATACCGGCATTCGTGACTCCTGTCCAATCGAGAAATAAGTTTATGAAATACACAGCATCAGTTAAAGTTTGCATTTTGATGTACAATGTCTGGGATGAGGTCCCATATTCAATGACCGGCTGCTTTTGCTTTTCCCTTAGTAAACACATTTGATGAGCACAGTTATTGATGATAGCGTCACTGGCGATATCGCTTAAGAATATGAAAGGGCAGATATTTTTTTTTTAAATATTCTTCTCATTTGGCTGTCGAGTTTCCGGGATCAGTGTCGTGGTGTTGGAGTCAAGGCCCACTGGTATGTTGATGGAGCCAAGATTCTGTTGGTTGACGGAGGCCAATCCCCATAGACTTACCTAGTCGCGGCTCCGTGGGCTGATGCAATTACAAAAAGGAATTTATAACAACTTAGCGTAATGGACTTGCTGGTTTCCTCTGTCATCTGTCGCTGCATGACCACAATGATTATTACTCACCTTAAGTATTAGTAGGCAGTAGTTAGATGAATGCATGCAGTTAGTCAAATAATTCCAGAAATTATAAACGCGTGAAAAAGCTAAGGAACGTAACTTTCGCTATGCCATGCAGTTAAATAATTTTGGAAGAAATTGTAAACTGGAGTTTGTTGTTTTAACTTTCATACCAAGAAAACTAATATTTCAAAGACTTCAACGAGAAAAGATTTAAACAATAACACAACTCTATTTAACCAACAAACAGGACAAAGGCAACATGAAGAACAAGTCACTCGGGAGTATCTGAAAAAAAAACAAAAAAAACATGAACTTAGGTCAGCAGTATTCCTAAATATTTACATAATACTAAAAAATTGTCTAATGGGAAAGATCGGACAAACCTGAAGAAAACCTAACACAGATAAATATTCAACAATTTTGAATAGCATTTTCTTCCCTTATATCACCCAAACTTATGGACAATTTTACTGTCGCCTTCATGACGGATCATATTGTGCAATGCAAATAAAATACAGATTTTTATGGGAAGAAATCCATTCATAATACCTCCTTTTTCCCCACTCGAAACCCAGAATGTGAAATTGAAGACTGGAAAGTTCGTTGCAGTTGTACGTTGTTGGTTCGGCAAGCACGCGGACCTTGGAGAAAGCATTTTTCGTGAAGTCGAGAAAGATTTCTTTCCAAACTAAAGCATATAAAATTATGTTTTCAGATATAATATAAAGTTGATCATCGGTAAATGTGAAGAAACAAACATATCTCTCTGTGAATCTGGGGATAATTCAGATCGGGATTCGTTATTTTCGCGAAGTTGGAATTATTCAGTGTGATGATAAGTGATAACATATTATGCAAGCAGATAAAATACGGACAGTGGCAGATAAATTTTATAAGTGTCGTGCAATTATATCGTTCATACAGACCCCAGATTCTAAATAATCAATTTGACCTGAATGCGTAATATTAATGAAACTGCTCCAGGAAATTTGAAGCCATTGCTATGACAATGAATTAAATTGCGCCTAGACAAAAAATATACGTAAACGAATGTACATGGAGTCAATCAATTCTTGCCTTTCCCATACGAAAAATGCTGTCAAGAAATCTATACTTTTAAGACTTCATCTGAGAGTTCATGCAAACATGCAAAAAAATAAAATAAAATAAATAAAACAAAGTCTTAAATGAACTGTAACAGATTACAGCACAAAACCTTGGGACAACAAGCCGTGTAGTTGTTATTGTATTATTTTGATAATCAATTCATCTGCAATCACAAATTCCGTAGACTGTGGAAGTTAACGCTATAGGTGATCACACTCCGTCCGAAGGACTACCAAAGTGCGTGGAGCGGCTGTTTTCATGCTGGGGCATAGCTCTGCAGGGTCAAAGTTCGCACAGTTGAAGATGTTAATTCCAATTCCAGAAACTGCGGGGGACAATTATTTCTTGTTTAAAATCGGCATAATTGAATTGATAACAATTGAACGTGTTATAAGCCCCACTGATTCCAGTCAGGGAAATAAAGACGTATTTTGTTCTAGACCAAGTGTTCGGAGTGCCGGTAGGCGCTGTCATACCACCCGCGGCAAAACTTCGTTGTCGCAAGTTTTTTTTCGATCGCGCCAACCATTATTATTTTGACATAATTTAACTCGGTTGCAAACAAATCAACACAGACAAACCCATAAACCTTTAATTACACAAAACGGCAACATTTCACGACGTTTTATTGACTACTGATACAGCTTTCGGGAAAGATAGAGAGACTTGAAACTATGACACGAAACCACTCAATTTCTTGAAAGATACGCGAAAGCAGTGCATGAGCTAACGGGAATCGAAGCGTACAGTATGTGAATCTGGGACTTTTAGTTGCTGGTCGTAGAACGTTCGGGTGCATCAGAACGTTCGGGTGCTTTCATGCTGAACGTTCCTGGTAGGTGGAACGTTCCTGCCGAACGTTCCGAGTTACTGGAACGTTCAACAGTGGGCATTCACTCGTTCCACTGGAACAGAAATCGCGTTCTGATTTTTGCTACGCTCCCTAAGGTCAGTTTCACTGTGTAAAAAATATCTGTTCGTTTGTGTCTAAAATAAAATCAGGCGAGAAAATATAGTAAATAAAAAACACTTTTTCGGCAACATTCACCGTGCGTTGATGTCCCAGCCATCTCATCACAATTTGCCTAATTCAACCGGACGATCGTGCTAAAATACCAGTGCATCGTCCCTGTGGGTTTTAATCCGACATATAAATCCGAGTATCCCTTTATTTCCATTGTAAATCCAACAGTCGGCTCGCTAAAAGTTTCCTATGGAGTCATTTAAATTCTCTTGGCACAGAAGACGGACATACAGACAGACAGTCGGCCAATTACTGCGATTGTCTCACAGCTTTTTCTTCGGTGACCTCATTCTTATCTAATCAGCTCCGCAGTATTAACCAGCTCAGTCGGCCTTGTTTTATTGGAGGAATATTCCTGATGACGACATGTCTATCTAATCATATCCTTCGTTAATTGCTTGGTTATTTGTTAAATCACTCATCATAGGTCGAAAGTGGGGGAAATGATCTTGGAAATGAGGCCAAGGCCTCCCACATTCTACCTCGAGAAATGAGACTTCGAGGCGTTGAAAATGGTCAAAAAAAACCCGGCAAATTCTTCGCTGATTTTCTCAATTTCCATCAGAATGAAGGTACGTCTTCAATAAAATAAACCTCCTATACGTTTATGGTATTATTCTTAATAAAATTTGAACGTATATTGCCGATTATTTCATTATTGGACGATGTGGACAGTCCGACTATCAACGAGCTTTCACTCGACGAACATTTTACTGTGAGGGGAATATTTTACGTGGTGATAAATCTCGACGTGTTCGGCCAACAAGACTCGATCTGACGCGATCAATAAAGTAATCCCTTTTGAAGTATGCCTGTGGATCGCGCTAAAACCCAAGACGATCGCGTCGACGGCTACCATCGGCCGCTTTACACGCTGACGCGTTTACAGAAAACAGTCGGGTCGAAAGCGCGTGTTCCAAAATTTACAGTCGCGACTCCTTCAATAAACTAGCGCGGGTCAGTCTCGATTACTTCGCGTTCTACTCGCATTTAGCATCAAGTTATCTCTGCCTTGTACTGTATGTATATGCTAAAGAGTTGAGCATTCAGTTATAAAGGGTCAGTGATCCAAATATTCGATCATCGGAGTTCCAAAAACGATGGTTGATAAAAAACTTGGATCATCAGTCACAGAGAAATGCTGACAAATTCGGCTCAATCGAAAACTTTAAATCACAGAAGTGCCAGAACAGCATGTTTTACCATAAATTTGCTGTATACAAAGTTCAAAGTCTATGGTTCGGCTTCTAGAGTGTTAATGTCGTTATATTGATATTTTCCATTTTGCTGCCATGGAAACCACAAAATCATCAAAATATATGTACTGTCAATAGGCTTCTACTTTCACATCCAACAATGCAATGTACCACATTTGAAGTGGATATTTTATATTATGTTGCCATGGAAACCACAACAAGAGCCCAAGGGGCTTCAATATACACCTGTATATCTGGAATTACATTGGTCCAAATTTCAAGGTTGTTTAATAGTCTTGATTCCAATTGGTAGCTAGCAATGAGGAGAAAGATCTACAATTTTGTGCTTCTGAGAATGTAACACATATCACATCTTATATTGACTGATAAACTAAAATGAGCTTAACTCTTTGTAACTAGTAGACCTTGAAGCAAGAGCCGAGAGCTCGCATATCCCACACTGAAATCGACAATAGTCAAAGACAAGAAAATAGTAGTTTTCCTGCAAATGGATTCCTTTCAGACGAGAGAATTTTTGATGAAGGAAGAAGTGATGAAGTAAACCTTTGTTCTTGAGTTAATAAACAGGTATGAAGTTCATAAAGGACCCCTCTCCCCATTAAATTAGTAAATGTATGGTTTTTATTTCACAACAGTTTAACTAAATGTAGCTGCTTCAAAAATGGGAAACAACTCCATAGGACAAATGCCATATACATGTAGGGGAGAGAACTCTGAATATTCCAACCTAACACATATAGTCAGCTAAACTTGATTCAGTTTTGGGGGACTGTGACATTGACCTTTGATAAATTGATCTCAAAATGTATGGCTCCTCTTCGTCCTGCAAGTAAGGTATACTCAAAGTTTGGACAATAAATGTTAGCGGATGAATGGACTGAATGCAACATTGCATTACAGACCTCGTCTTCGACAGGCATATGAAAATGTGACTTTTAATGATTTCTTCATTTTGGGGTCACAGTGACCTTGACCTTTGACCCACATTTTGGTATGTAACACATGTCCCTCTAATGTACATGTATCTACTGGCAGAAAAAAAAGTTATTTTTAATGATTTTCTAATTTTGGGGTCACAGTGACCATGACCTTTGACCTTGACTTAAATTTGGTACAAGACACATCGTCTTCCCTCAATGTATCAATGGGCACAAGAAATCATGATTTTTATGAATTTCATGATTTTGGAGTTACCTTGACGTTCGGCCTTGACCTACATTTTGGTACATGACATATGTCTCCCTAATGTATCTAATGACACAAAAAAAAGTAATTTTCAAAGATTTCTTGATTCTGGAGTCACTATTGACCTTGACCTAAATTTTGGTACATGACAAACCGTCTCCCATAATTTCTCAATGGACACAAAAAAATCATGATTTTTAACAATTTCACGATTTTGGGGTCAGAGTGACCTTGACCTTTGAACTTGACCTACATTTTGGTATGTGACACATCGTGTCCCCCTAATGTATCTACTGACTCAAAAAAATGTTATTTTTAATAATTTTCTGATTTTGGTGTCAGTGACCTTTGACCTTGACCTAATTTTTGGTATGCGACACTTCATTTCCCCCTATCGAATCCACTAACAAAATATTAGTAATTTTTAATGATTTCCTGATTTTCATGTCACACTGACCTTTGACCTTAATTCTGGGGTCACAGTGACCTTGACTATTGACCTTGACCTAAATTTTAATACATGACACAACGGCCCCTCGTAATTTCTCAATGGACTAAAAAATCATGATTTTTAACAATTACACAATTTTGGGGTCAGTGACCTTGACCTTTGACCTTGACCTACATTTTGGTAGGTGACCCATCATGTCCCCCTAATGTATCTACTGACACAAACAAATGTTACTTTTAATAATTTCCTGATTTTGGGGTCCCAGTGATCTTTGGCCTTCGACCGTGACTTATTTTTGGTATGCGACACTTCATTTCCCCCTATTGAATCCACTCACAAAAAATTTGAAATTTTTATTGATTTCCTGATTTTTCGGTCATACTGACCTTTGACCTCTAACCTTGACCTACATTTGGTATGCAACACATCGTTCCCCCCTAGGGCATCCACTCACCAAAAATTGGAACTGTAGATAGAAAACTGTCAAGGATCAATGATTTCCTGATTTAAGGCAACAGCGACCTTTGACCCCTGACCTCGACCTCAACTTTGGTATGCGACACATCGTCTCCATCTAGCATATCCACTCACATAAAATTGCAACTGTGGATAGAAAACGTTATACAGACATAGACCGGACACGAACACTTCAGTGATTTCATGTTTTTTAGGCCAGTGACCTTTGACTTCTGACCTCGACCTTCATTTTGGTATGCGACACATCATCTCCCCATAGGGTATTCACTCACCAAATATTAGAACTGTAGATAGAAAACTATCCCAGATATAGACCGGACACGAGGGACGGACAGACGGATGGAAACCGCCATCACATAATACGTCCACCTTTTGGCGGGCGTATACAAATTATCGAAATGTAGCCGATTTCAACAGGCTTGTGCTTTACCATCAAACTAGCTGCAACGGTTTGGCTTCTAGAGCATTAATGTCATTTTTTCGATGTTTTTCATTTTGTTGCCCTTGAAACCACAAAAATTTCAATTTCGATAGGATTGTGCTTTGCAACACAACAATGCTGTATACCAAATTTGAAATCTCTAGCTGCAACAGTTCAGCTTTTAGTGTGTTAATGTCATCATCTAGCCACCCGGCCAGCCAGAGGATGGACAACGTGATGACATGATCCCAGCCGGCATATATGCAGATGGGATAAAAACTAGAATTTTCATGTGTATGGGTTACCAAGCTTCCAAATATTCACAAATATATGCAGGAATTTTCCCTTCATCGAATCCAATTCCATATATATCCCAATACCTTACCTTATAGTGAGAGTTCTGATCCTTGCAAATAACAGTAGTTCTCCCCTCAAAATTATCCGGGACAGCACCTCAATGTGGGACTGTATTACATATACATGTATATATGTGTCTACTACATATGTATACCTGACATCTTAAAATAGTCTCTGTCCTTCACTTCAATGGACTCGAGTGCGTCAGAGCAATAAACAACTCCACAATCGAAGTAATGTTAGATTGATTCTTGTCATATGGAGAATTTATGTACACTCCCGAGTGCACAATCTAAATGATCTCACGGTTCACAATGCTGTACAAATGTACATTTACAATTCACGCTATTGTTGTGGAGAAATACCCGAATGTTGTACCAGTAACACTATACATTCTCACAAGGTACCATACAACTGTTTATAATGTCATTACAAACAAGACTGTCTGGACCTGTGTGGAAGTGGTCAGGTATTCATTCAAACTATTTATAGCCCTTTCGGTTATCACAGTACATTCACCTGTGGAAATGACAATTAAATTTGGTATGGTTATTATAACCCCCCACTTTGAGAGAAAGAATAATTAAGCCATTAGCAGGAATTTGGCACCTTTTTCTCCACATAGATGCAGTCACCTTAGAAACATCTACAGGTTACATGCATAACTGGACAAAAAAAATATTCGCATATTTGCTCAAAGCGAGGCTGATTTCAACTGGACTACATTATTAGCACTTTTTACCAGGCTGAAAAAGGCCCCAATGAAAAGCCAAAAAACTGTCTCCTGTGAAGCAATATTAATACCTTGACATATTTTTGAGCAAATAAATGCTGAGAGATTCAAATAGCAATTACAATTGGCTGTACAACTGCTTTACCAACGGTTCACCTGTCAACAAATCTGCGACATTTCAAAAGCAACTATCAGCACAAAGTTGTGGGTACGACATTTCAGCACTCGATATTTCAGCAACTTTATTGTCCACATCTACAGTTAGTTTAAAAAGAGCGGTTATAATTGGGCAAAGAACTATATTACTTATTTTGAGAAACATATACTCATCATATACTGTAATACAGATATATATGGAAGATTTTATGGAGATATACATTATTTTAATAGGTTTAAATTATATCATGTAACATAAATATGCATTGTCCTTTCTAATGCTTTGACTCACTTGGTTAAGTTTTAATGAATTTGACAATCACAACACGATTTTACATCTTTGTAGCCCTATACCCTGTCTATCTGTCAGAAGAATAAATAAATACAAAGCTGCGCATCTGAAAACCCCTCGGCTCTGGGCGCCAGCCATTCATAATGTATTCAATTTAAAACAAGACTTCAGGAACACCAAGCAGTCAAGTAACAAATATACAGATTATGAAAAATTTTGCCATTAGAAATGGCCTCAAACGTTTCCGTCTAATCAGAGAAACCGGTATTCATTACATAAGTCTGTTGATGCATCGATGATGTATACCAAATTTTACATCGAACATTTGAAAATTATCTGAGATAGAGATCCCTAATGATTTCGCATAAATTAAAGATGGCCGCCCATCCTTCCCACCCCTCAGAGAAACTGATGTGGTTATTCATTGCAAGTCTCTTGATACATAGATTCTGTATACCAAGTTTCATATAGAACACTGAAATGGCATCAAAGATAAACATCATTAAAGATTTTGCATAAATTAAAGATGGCCACCAAGGTTTCCGCCCAAGCAGAAAAACCAGAACTGTCTATTGATACATCGATAATGTATACCAAATTTTACATTGAGCACTTGAACCGTATCAGAGATATAGATCATTAATGATTTCGCATAAATTAAAGATGGCCGCCCATCCTTTCCGCCACTCAGAGGAACCGATGTGGTTATTCATTGCAAGTCTCTTGATACATCGATGCTGGATACCAAGTTTCATATAGAACACTGAAATGGTATCAAAGATATATATCATTGAAGATTTTGCATAAATTAAAGATGGCCGCCAAGGTTCCGCCCAATCAGAAAAGCCAGAACTGTCATTTATCGTAAGTCTATTGATGCTTCGATGATATATACCAAATTTTACATCGAGCACTCGAACAGTATCAGAGATAGAGATCATTAAGGATTTTGCATAAATTAAAGATGGCCGCCCATCCTTCCCGCCACTCAGAGGAACTGATGTGGCTATACATTGCAGATCTCTTGATACATCGATGCTGTATACCAAGTTTAGTATAGAACACTTGAATGGTATCAGAGATATATATCATTGAAGATTTTGCATAAATTAAAGATGGCCGCCAAGGTTTTCACCGAATCAGGGAAACTGGTTCGGTCATTCCTTTGAAGTTTCTTGATGCATCGATGATCTATACCAAGTTTCACACTGAACAGAGAAATGGTACCTAAGATACACAAGATTAATGATTTCGCATAAATTAAATATGGCCGCCAAAGTTTCCAACCAATCAGGTCCAGATTCAGATTCTGGGTCATGAGCATATGGATGTGCAGTGCAAGTTTGGGGTGCCTAGGGTAAGTCGTTCTAAAGATATCTTGGTAACAAGAAAGCTGTGATGGTTTCGCATAAATTAAAGATGGCCGCCAAAGTTTCTAATCAATCAGGTCCAGATTCAATAGGGTTCTGGGTCACAAGCATAAGGATGTGCACTGCAAGTTTGGTGTGCCTAGGGTAAGTCGTTCTGAA
>JAVTVY010001768.1:0-33328 GCA_036873755.1 Hanleya hanleyi | reverse complement strand
AGTCATGATTTTCGCGCTCACCGAAGGAGCATAACTGAGGCCATTGAAACGTTAATGACCCCGAGATAGCAGCAACTATAAACGTAGGAAGAAATATAATGTGGTAAAGTACGGTCGGCCTCTTTATGAAACACCGTCAGGCTAGACAGATCCCTCGCGCCCTGCCAACTACACCATATCGCCCATGGTATCCCCAACCGGAGCGGTTCATTTAGAGTCAGGATGGCCCATCTATCGTCCAAATCTCCCATTTTCATCCCTAAAATTTCACTTTCTCTATTACTCCTCGACTAGGCATGGACACTATAACATCACTTTCGATTAAAACCATCCTAATCCTAGTCGAGTACATGCCGAGAGCATCAAGCCAAGACCCTGTACGCCATATGTGGATCCAGGATGGTCCCTAAATCACCGGTGCGTACCCGAATATGCACTTTCTCTACTACTCCTCCAATGCGCATGCGCACCATGACGTCACTTCTGGTCAAAACCACTTTAATCAAAGTCGGCAGGCTGAGAGCTTTGAATCAAGACTCTGCCCGCCATATTTTGACCCAGGATGGTCCCTAATTCGCTCATACATGACCCTGCGTACCCGAACACGCCCTTTATCTAATATTCGTCAACTGCTTCACTACTATGATCTAAACCACCCCGATTGTATTCTACATTCCGAGCGCTTCACAATGAGGTGTTTCGCGACCCATTTGACTCGGGTAAACTGGACCTAGATCCACTTGATTGTTTTTTTCCCGTATATTTGGGTGCCGTTTTCCTGATTTTTCACGAAAGTGCTAGTTTTCCATTCATCTCCAGTCACATGCTCACGACGAGCGCTCCTCCACCCTGCAGGACTCATGCGGACCCATTTACATTGGACGGAGTCCAAAGTTCGTTTTTCTACATTGCATCCGGATTTTACCGGAATCTACGTTTTGCATTTTGCTGGAATCTTCGCTTTGCATCCACCCATCATTCACGTGCTGTCGACGAGTGTTCCTCCAGCCTACACGACCCATGTTGACGCATATACACGTGACCTGATGCACATTCCATTTTCCCGTATTTCGTTCACTCTTCCGATTTTTATTTACTGGAAAGTCCTAGTGTGGCCACAAGTCACTTGCCCTTGCCGAGCGTTCCCCAAGCCTGCTCGATTCCATAAGACCCATATACACTTGACAGGATGTAAAGTCCACTTTTTCGAGGAAGTCCTAGTTTTGCATCCACTCCTCAGTCAAGCGACCTATCTTGACGAGCGTTTCAAACTTCGAGACTCTGCACAACCTCGTAGGACCAGGTAGGGTCCACCCAGTCCAATTGGACTGTGTGTAGAGTTCGTTTTTGCGCATTTTAATTTTTTTTTCAGAAAATCCTAGCTTTATATTCTCCCCTGTCACGTGATCGTAAATGACCTGGAGCAAAGTACATGTAAACGAGAATTGTATGTATCTTATTGTCCCCCGCCGCAACGCGGCCGGGGACTTTAAAATGGTTCTTGCTTCTTTGTGTCCGTGGATGTCCGTGAATGTCCGTGTACGTCCGTGCATGTGTGTTCAAAGCGATAACTTCCTAATGCTTCGTTGGATTGTTCCGAAATTCGGCATATGCATTCCTTGCGACAAGACGCCTTTCGGTGTTGCATTTCAGCAACATCTGCCTCAAGGTGGCGCCACTGGGTTGCTTCTTTGTGTCCGTGGATGTCCGTGTACGTCCGTGCATATCTGTTCGAATTTTCCGCAAGCGATAACTTCCTAACGCTTTGTTGGATTGGTCCGAAATTCGGCATACGCATTCCTTGCGACAAGACGCCAGTCGGTATTGCATCCCAGCAACATCTGCCTGAAGGTGGCGCCACTGGGTCAAAATGGATCTTGGTTCTTTGTGTCCGGGGATGTCAGTTTGAATTCTTTACAAGCAATAACCTCCAAATGCTTTGTTGGATTCTCCTGAAATTCGGCATACACATTCCTTGTGAGAAGACGCTGTTGTGTACTGCATTTCAGTAAAATTTGCCTGAAGGTGGCGCCAGTGAGTTTCGCTGAGACCAGTTTTCAAATCGTTAGGACTGTACATGTACCATGATACAGGACCAGGGGGACAAAAATATGCACCAGGTTGATATGTCTGCTTATGGCGGACAACAGGATGGATTTATTCCTAACAGCTGATCTCAATTTAAAAGTTGTACCCACACATTGATTTGGATTGATTGTTGTTTACTGTGTTAATAAATCTTAGGACCTGGGCTAAGCCCCATAAAATTACAAGGCCTGACACATATGACATCAATTATTAAGAAGTTTGCCATAGCAGTGTTTATTTCCAAAATAAATAATAATAATACTAATTGTTGACACTTACATTAGAATGACTTGGTTCCACAAAGTGAAATTTTACAAATAATAATAAAACTTCAATCGGGGACTTTAAAATGGTTCTTGCTTCTTTGTGTCAGTGGGCGTCAGTGTACGTCCGTGCATGCCTGTCTGAATTTTCCGCAAGCGATAACTTCCTAACGCTTTGTTGGAGTGTTCCGAAATTCGGCTTACGCATTCCTTGCAACAAGACGCCAGTTGGTATTGCATTTCAGCAACATCTGCCTGAAGGTGGCGCCATTGGGTCAAAATGGGTCTTGCTTCTTTGTGTCCGTGGACACAAGTTTCACAAGTGATAACGTCCAAATGCTTCATCGGATTCTCCCGAAATTCGGCATATGCATATGTTGCGACAAGACACTGGTTGCTACTGCATTTCAGCAACATCTGCCTGAAGATGGCGCCACCGAGTTTCGTTTCTTCGTGTCTGTTCCAGTTAAAATGGGTCTTGCTCTCTTTGTGTCTGTCTGTTCAAATTCTTCACGGACGATAACTTCCAAAAGCTTTGTTGGATTCCTTCGAAATTTAGCATATACACTCCTTGTGACCAGACGTGAGTTGGTATTGCATTTCATCAAGATCCACCTGAAGTTGGCTCCACTGGGTCTTGTTCCAATCTTCTGCGCATGTCCGTGGTTTCCATTCAAATTCTTCACAAGCGATAACTTCCAAATGCTTTGTTTTTTTATTTAGGCATCCCTAGGGAGGCCTTATGTGTTTGTCATTTTCTTCTTTCTTCCGCTTCTCGCCGTTAGTTTTGAATTTCGTGTCGCCTTAAATGAAGGACAACATTTCCTTCAATTTTGCTATCAAATCATTCTATTCCACATCATATGATTTACCCTAAAGCTTTTGCATGAACCATATTTTATTTCAGAAGTATAATATGAAATAACTGGAGGGGAATTCCCCGGAGAAACCAAACCCCTGTTTTTTTTATTTCGTGTCATCTTAAACGAAGGACAACATTTCGTTCAATTTTGTCATCAAATAATTGTATTCCACATCATATGAATTACCCTAAAGCTTTTGCACAAACCATATTTTATTTCAGATGTATAATGTGGAATACCGACCCCCTGGTTTTGGGTTTTTTTTTTTTATTTCGTGTCATATTGAATGAAGGACAACATTTCCTTCAATTTTGCTATCAAATAATTGTATTCCACATCATAAGATTTACACTAGAGCTTCTGCACGAATCATAATCATTTGTGTCCACACGTGTAACTTATTATATAAATTACAACTGAGTTCCGAAAGTTTGGCGTTTCGCCCACTTGCGCCTACATGTAGCACCACCTCGTGTCAAATCTAAATTTGATTTCGCTCATCGGATTTTTCTCCAATTTGGTATTGAGATACCATGCCATGATATGTCCCTTGAGATTGTGTTTCGCCTGCTTCTGCATACTGGTGGCGACACCTGGTGGAAAAATCTGAAATTTGTTTCTGGCAATAATTTGACAACGGCTCATCAGATTCTTCTCAAATTTGGTATCCATACGTCACTTCGGATTGTGTTTCGCACACTTGCGCCTACAAATCTAAATTTGGTTTCCGGGCAATAACTTTAAGACCCCTCTTCAGATTCTTCCCAAAGTTCGTATGCTGATGCATGTACCATGTCATGAGATGATGCTTGGGATTGCATTTTGCCCACTTGCACCTACAGCTGGTGACACCTGGTGGCAAATTTAAAATTTGGTTTCCGAACAATAGGTTGGGGATGCATTCAGTTTCTCGTCAAATTTGGTTTGCAGATGATATGCCTTAAGATGTCACTTGTGGTTGCTTCTCGGTTACATAATTTCCCTGCTTCACTGCATGGAAACTATATTACAGAAGCAATCAACGTTCAGTCAATCGTTCTGAGTTGATTTTAAAACTTGGGACAGCAGAAAGACCCTTCCGCATCCAACGCTTATGAAGTAGCAGTTGCCTCCCTCATGTATATCCCCCGAGATCAACAATGCTAAAAATATTGCCGCCATTTCGGCGGGGGACTTAGCATCCTCTGGCTGCTTGTTTCTGAGTGAAAATTATTAGATAATCCACTCCTAAAATAAATGTTTAACGACTTTGTTCCACTTAAGGCACACGGAACGCCCGCTAAAAACATGTACACTCTAAATCACATGATTAGGGTTGGAACACTAAATGTGAAGTTCAGTTTGAACACGTTTCAGTTTAAACGTGTTTTATAGGTTTTAATCACATTGATGTTTAGATTATAAACACATGTGCGTTTAGGTTGCTAAACATATACATGTGCTCAAATCGAATCTTTCTTTAGTGTTTCGGCTAGCGATCAATCCATAACTATTTAATTATACTGTACATAATGGCCCTAAGAATCAGCTTGAATTCCTAATTATTTAACCATACTAGGATATCAAATATATAATGCATATACGAGCTATCGGTCATATGTACAAAGTGTAGACAAATAGTTCTCCAATATAATCAGACAAATAGTCTCGAATAGTTTCACAATCTGTAAACTGAAATATTTGCTTGCCAGAAACATACGTTCATGCAACCGACCCGACGAGCGGCATTCATGTAGTGCTATCCTACCCTTGCAGAAAACGTATATACATGTAGTCTCAACGGCAAATGACACACTCAAGAGTGTATTGATGAACACAAAATGAAAATCGAATGAATGTGCCACATATCTGATAAACCCAGAACGGTCGCCTTGTAAATCTCTCCCTCCGATGGCGCAAACACATCTCCATTTATAGCTATTCTTCCGTTCAAATTGACAGTTTCACTGTGGTGATTCTTTCCGTCAATACAAAATTTGATGAATGCGTGCCTTGGCACTGAAATTACATTTAAAATACCATAAAGAAGAAATCTACATGTATGAATCACAAACGAACTCTGCACGGTCATTCATAATTTTCACAAAATTTCAGTGTAATTTCTCGTATAGAGTACTAGTGATTTTGGGGTTGAAACAGCTACCGTATTCGAAGGTCGTTTAGTGAACAATCACCGATATGTTTAATAAATCCACGTGCTAAAACTCACACTTACCAGCAATTCGTCTTCACCGTAACATGGTTGAAAAATGTAGTAAAGAGTAAATGTTGATGCCCCAGCAAGACTAATCTGTGAAATCTTGAATAAATTCGAAAGTGCCGCGTGGTGAACGTTCAAATAAGATAGCAGAATTGAAATATCGCTTTAAAGAAGACTGGGTAGATAATGTAAAGAATTGTTACTAATGATAATAACTAACTTGATGTAGGCAGATTTAGTGCAAACACAAGAATCAGCGGGTGTAGACATTAAAAGAGAAAGCGCTTTCATAAGCTAACCGTCTATAACAATACAAACATCACAAGTTTGGATCTCTTAAACTCTTAGGGGGAAATGTACTCAGCTGTAGTAGCAACAACGACAGATCCTTCGCATCTTTACCTCAGATGAGAAACCGGCTGTTTGGCAGCTTTAACTAATTTTGACTGGCGTACAAACATTATGTAGGAATGATCCTCGCGATGTTAAACATAGATTTTCATAAATCTACATAGACAAACAGGTTCATTCAATTTGATATCTTGGTAATACACGTGTGAGAGACTGTCTGTGAACAGTTGCATGTGATTTCAGTTCCGATAACTCCATAATCTACTGGGTGCTGCATTATAATGTATAATTTATCAAATACTACATGGAAACAAACCATCTATCACCAGTTCAAAATGATTGTCCGGGTTATAAGATAGGGCAAAGTGAAAATATACCCACCAGAAGCTGAACATCTGTAGGACAATCTCCCCTCTCCAGGCAATTGCCCCAGGAAGTATCCCACCGGATAAATTCCCCCAGGACAATCACCCACCGTCAATTTATCCCCACACCAATAATCTCCTGTAATGTTCCGAGAGCCATAATCTCATTACCTTCGGTCTTATATACGACATGATAAACAGTTATATATGAGCTCAAACTACTACCAAACAAAGGAATTATTGCAAAGTTCATCACTTCTAAACACGGATCCCAGGATCGTAAAAAGATAGTACAACGTAGCATGAAGACATTCTGAAATAATAATACAGCATGAGCTTAAATTTATATAATACGTATTCCGCCGGATAAATTCCACCGGATTAATACATGAATATCTATTTAACCGCTTATAAATGTACATGTGCAAAGATACAACATTTGTTAAGGATAGCTGTCCCCTTAGAGGGTCAAAATTGGTCTTTTTTTATTTCTTCATTCAAATGTTCACTATATCCTCTAACATTTGGTGAAAAAATGAAATCAAAATTATAAATAGAAGTGCTTCAATATTAGGATTAAAAATTTAGTTTCCGGGGCACTGGAACAATTAAACAGATTGCCTTAGCTTGGGCTTGGCTACTATTATTTTTGTCTGTTAAATTTCCCTTTCCAAAACTCATTTCCGCAGTATTATGGTAAGCTAACTATCTATTAGTCCTACTTATTTACATTAATCTACCCCCTTCTGATCAAAACCATGCAACATCCGTATTTTTGTTTCTAATTATAACAGTGACACTTAACTCAGACCCCCGCCGTGAAGTGATCTTCTCTGCTGAACAAGTTTTAGCAAGTTTTTTAAGTTTAAATTGGACTTTAAACCGCCTTGATGAAAAAAACTTAGTGTAATAGTTATCCAGAATAAACAGGAATTCGAGTAGGTCCCATTAGACAGATTAAAAATGTATTTGACAATAGAATTCAAGCAAAAAAATTTGGATTAATTCATCAGATGTATAGCTGGACACATTTTGCCCGATTTCTAGCCTTTCTTTTTTGTACAAAATCCGAGATTTAAACGTTTATTTCTCGAAAAGTATCCATGCTAGCTACGCTTTTGAAATTTGGCATGCTTGTTACTTATAAGGTGATCTAGTAAACATTATCTCACTTTTTGTAAGTTCGGATTAGTTTTTTAATTATTCAACTTTTAAGACAAACGACCGTAAAATAGTACGGTTTTTTTCAATTTATTTTAGCAAAATAGCTGTAAAAACAAAACCAAGCAAAAATTAAAAAAACTGAGATCAGGTTTACTAGTTCGAATTGTCGCCTATGAATGTATACCATCAAAGTTGAAACAAGACCAACAGTCTTCATGAAATTTCAATTGAAAAATGGACGATGTTGTTTTCATTTTAATTTTTTTAAATTGGAATATTTTCTACACAGTACCAGCGTCGGTTATACAAATCATATAGTTGAAATCCCGATGTACGCTTTCATAAAATATATAGTTTATTATGGTTATCTTGTATATTTATTGATACAGACGACAAATTGTCACGGGGGTGAAAAAACTGCCTCGAAGGGGACAGCTATCCTTAAGCATGACAAGGACGTTCAATACAGTAACGAAGTGTGTAATACTGTATTAATAGACACTTATATTTATATAATGGCCCTGAATAGGACACTTTCATTTCCTGACCATAAAATGTCGAAAATAGAACAAAATGAGCATGAATTTCCACATGACAGATTCTGTTTTCATTATATCAGTGCAAACTCCATCTCAATTTTATGGGGTACGGCTTATAGCGTTGGACACAGCGTTTCTCGTCAGTTCACCAAAGTTAAGAAACGTTAAGCTCGGTCAGTACTTGGATGGGTGGAGTGAGCTGAACAGTGTCCAGGGTAATAGGAGCTGTGCGCACTCTCGTGTTCTGGTACATATGTAGGCACCGTCGTGATATGACTGAAACAAGGTTGAAAACGACGTTAAACCCTTCTACTCATTCACAATTTTATGACAATATTTTCTCCAATTTTCTGACTGAGTTTTTTTTTAGAAAAATGACATTTTTATAGTAGTGGGGCTTTTCTGGGGGACAACTGTCCTGGTAGCGGGGAATTTATCCGGGGGAAATTGTCCTGGAAATATATCCCTTGGGAAATTGTCCGGGGGATGGAATATGTCTGTGTCCTTTCTTAATGCATTGTGGTCTGATATAGTAGTAAGCTATATAGTATGTAATACCTTTTCTGAGAAAAAAAGACGTTGAAGCAACTATATATATAATTAAGCTCATTCCCAATATACATGTATTGCATTGCCATAGCGAATCGTCTTTCAGAAAATGATATCCGTTTTGTCGAATTAGTGCAGGTCTTCATTATACATCATTTTTCGTATTTGTATCATGGGAATATTTACACTCGTTTTCTTGTTTTAATTTTGTGAATATACACAGCTGATTAATATGATACACTATTTCGAGAAATAGAATCAAATGTCCCAGAGATAGATTTATGGTTTGCGCCAACCAAATTAGTTATCAGTGCTACCGATATCTACTCTATGGGTCACAAATGTTCGCTGGTTAGATGTTAAACGAAGCTGAATGTTTGTTTATGCAACATTGATCTGTTCCTTCCAGTAATATATTGATCATTTGTCTCGTTTTGTTGTATTCTAACCCAGGAGTGGTTTGGTGATGTGCCTTGACCTGATGTCATCACAACATTAGCTCTTGTCCGAAACCTATGGGTTCAGAGTAGTACTTTAAGGTGGAATCTCTTATCATTTCTGAGGGTATGGGGATATTGCGAAAGGATTGGAAGGGTAGATGACGTCACGTCAGGTCGAAGTCACGTCCGGGGCAAAGGTCATATCGGTGAAGGGCTTAATCCCATGACTCGACTTCCAATATAAACCACGCCAGTCTGACCCTACCAATGCCGTTCGTAGTCTACACCACGAGGACTTAAGTCGACATACCGCACGGCCCCTTTGGATCAAAGATTGTCCCTTTCTCACCCAAACACGTACCGGTGCACCAGCACAACGCCCGATTTCTCTAATGTTGCCCAACTATGCATACGTATCATGCTGTCACTTCCACTCCAAACCGTACCATTCGTAGTTTACACAACGTAGGCTTCAATATGACACGCTGCACGCCATATTTGGACCAGAAATGGTCTCCAGGTCGCGCATCCCAAAATGTCCGCTTTCGGAACAACGCCTCCACTGTGCATGCCGACTCCTTCATGATGAGCCATAAACCCGCCACGACCCATGTAGACCAGGTAGAGCCCATGTAAACCAATTTGACCGGCGTTAGTTTTGGGTGTAAACTCCTTTTTCCGCATTTTATTTTTCCAGAATAAATCCTAGTTTTGTATCTACCCACCTATCACATGGCTGATCTCGACGAGCGCTTCAAGTTCAGACCTAGCTCGACCCCTTAGGATCCATATTGGCTCACCTGTACCCATTTGACTGCGTGTCCGGTCCGTTTTTATCTGCATTTCTTTTCGGACAAAACCCTAGTTTTACATCCACCTTAATCAGTCACGTTACCCCTTCTCTATTTGTCACGATGACATGGCAACTCCTTCACCGACCATGACCTTTGACCGGGACGTGATCTCTAACGGACGCGACCTCACCCGCCGTCCGTATTCCCTTCGCATCCCCCCCACCCCAACCGTAGAAATGATAAGGGATTTCACCTTGATACACTACTGGCCTGTAAGGTGAAATGAATTCTTATCACTACACCAGCAGCTTCTCCCACCACGTTTATATGTTGCATTTAACTAACACAATTCATACAAAGATGGAAATAATAAAAAATCTATTCTGCGTAATGCTAAATAGGTTGAATGTGAATACCGAAAGACACAATTATATTCATGATTCATGGATGAGGAAACACCTGTACGGGCGATGTCATTCCATCGTCACAACTGGGGTTTATCGGCGGCCTTGACGCTGTCCTTGCTATCTCAATGAAGTCTTCGTTCACCAAGACCATCCCTGCTATGCGCCGATACGACTATGAAAAAATCACATGAAGTGACCTCCCACATCTCTTAGACCACATTGGAATACATATGTCGAACAAATATGTTACACAATTCGGATTCAGGCGGAATTAGCCACTTTAGTTTTGAATATAAATTCCTAAAAAAATAACATGAAGTCCGAATATTCATGCTACTACATGAACCGGATATACCCAAACACTATCCTTCACTCTCTTTCTGCAATGGATTGGAGCCATAAAAACGAAGCCGGAATTACGAGTATCGTCAAATACCATGTATTTGTATTACTGTATTACCGTGTATTCCAAGGCCTTCACATATAATAAACTCAAATGCTACGAGATAAATTAGGATACACATATAATAATAACCTTCTTTTGTTTAAGCGCAGTAATCCGTAATTTCGAACCCTCAGTAGCAGCGCGGTAGCAGTGCGATGGCAATGCGGTGGCAATGCGGTAGCAATGCGGTAACAACGCGGCACCAACGCAGCAGCAACGCAGTAGCGATGCTTTAGAGGCACAGTAGCAGCACCTTAATTACCGCGGTAGAGTGACATTTAATGAGAGCGGTGCTGTATATATATATTTAAAAAAATAACTTGTGACCGATGGGACAGATATTAATTATGAAACCCACTTAATGAAAGGATAAATAAATGTCTTCTCTGCATGTTACCAATATTTGTCAAATATTTTACTTTTTCAGATTATAGAAAGCAGTATCTTTCAGCAGTAAATGACAAAAAATCAGATACATTGTTAAGTCCTCATAGTTAGAATGGACTGGAGGTATGCTGGGGTGCATCCTCCCATGGTATCATGTTATATACATGTACCTACTCCTATCAGTACACCCCCAGTTTGGAAGGTTACAAATTTTGACAATGGTAGAATGACAATCATATTGTGCAGACTGGTACATGTAGGTCACATCTATTTAAATATTATGACTTGGAGTTTGACCATATCAATTGACCCTATCCAGCCAAATGAACCCAGCCATTGACCTAGGTGAGCCTTCCTTACATGTGTTGTAATGCATGTGTCTCCATCTAAATGGTATAGAGGGTCTGGTGGAGGGGATGTTTGTGTGTAAGCCCCCAAGTTACATACCGTGAATACAATTTCTGCAGGAATGGGAGCACAGAAAATTAGAATTTCTTGTCAACATGGCAAACATATAATAAGTATGCCTTAAACTATTTTCTTCTGCATATATTAAGTGTACTGAATAAAGATTTTATCAACCAGCGATTCATGACATCCTTTCCAGAAAACTCTCTAAGTCAACCTCTGAGTGGTATCCATTTTGTATTCATGCTCCAAAACAGAAAATGACATCTGAACATACATAAGAATAGAAGAAAATATTTGACTCCACTAATTTGGACCAGGTGGTACAAAATCTAACCAAAATATTTTACCAAACCATCTGCAGTAGCTGAGTAACTTTAGGACTCTTTTATTCTGCTCAAACCATAATCAAGTTAAATATAAACAACCAGTCACCCTGGCAACGGTACCAGCTGTGCTCAAATATTTCCTCACTATAAGACAGGACCATTAGACCCTACGGGTTTAAATCTCTCCGTAAAAATTGATAGCTAAAATGCACTTGAACCCGAAAGTAGAGGGGCATATTAAGCTTAAATCGTAAACTCAGCTTGACAGTTGACTATACAACTTTGACACTCGATTAGATAACATTCATTCCTATCCCCGCTTTGACAATTGACTACAGGTACATTAATACCACTGCGACACTAGACTATGTGTACATTCCTCAAAAGGCTGCTTTGACACTCGTCTAAACGTACGTTCCTCCCTGACGCGTGCACCGCTATTTTTTAGCATAATTAGTTAATTATGATGTGTAATTGTCTACGTATGTTCACATGTTGTCAATATCTACGGTGATATTGATATGACTATTATCAGGATCGATTAACTCATGGTGATAAGTATTTGATCAGCCGTGTTTGTGGAACTGTATGCAAATTGTAGAATGATAGCCATCTATGGATTCGATTTTACATACATTTGAATGTACATACATTAAAAATGTGAATCGATAATAGAACGCTTTGATGATGTCGGCTATAGAACTTTCAAATAACTTTGTCAACGACTTACATATTAATCGAATGCAAATAAAAATCGTTAGATTCATAGTATAACAACGGAATTGGAACACTATTTGTGTGCAATCACAATTTCCCTTTTATAGTGGCTTCGATTTTAAATGGATATTGATATTTTGTCTGAAAGAGTTCATATTCATAGTCCCTATATATCCACTAGTGGATGGACCTGGCCTGAAGTGTTTCCGTTCCCGACCACAAAAAATATGTTTCCCTGTCGGGTGATACATCGTACGCAAAGGATTTCCCTATCAAAAATTGAAATACCTCTTTCTTATGGAAAAATCCATTAAATAATAGCAACAGAGGGAACAAGTATCATTGAATTTCGGATGACTGGAATTCCGAACGCCAAATCCATCTTAATTACTGCTTGATTGAAGAAATAACACATTGTTTCGAAGCTTGTGTATGTATTGTCGATATTGTCAATAGCGTATTGGCTGGATTGCCAGTTTATTTCGAACTTGAGATTTGGTAAAGTTAGAGCGCTGGTTTGGTGGCCCTGAAGATTTTGAGGAACGGAAATTCATATATTCATTCAGTCAAGTGCAAGACAAAAACACCGTCCTTGTGTAACAAACTAGAAGAACTACCGTTTTCATTCTTCACACAGCTACATAACACAAACAAACTTTCCGAAAAATGTCACCGTACGTTCCTTCCTAACACCGTTTTCACACTGGACTACGCTTGCTTTACACTCTAACCTTGTCTTGACACCGGACTAGACAAAAATTCCCCCCTAACCCCGCTTTGACACTGGACTACATTCACATTCCCCCTAACCCGTTTGGCACTAGATTATACCTGAATTTCTCCATAACTTCGCTTTCGCATCGCTCCCTTACCCCGCTTTGACACCCGACTACAACTCGCTTTGAAACTTAGCTACTGAACATTTAGGTAAAGAAAGTATATAAAAAAATTGATAGCTGAAATGCACTTGAACCTGATAGAAGAGGAGCATATTAAGCTTAAGTCGTAAACTCAGCTTGACAGTTGACTATACAACTTTTACACTCGATTAGATAAACATTCCTTCCTAACCCCGCTTTGACATTGACTACAGGTACATTAATCCCTAAAACAATCCCTAAAATTAATTTTAATCAACGTCACAAAACATTGTTGCAGAAACTTATAAAACAGGGCTATTCCACCAAGCGCCTCCACTCAAAGTTTCTCAAATTTGGCGATACATATCGCATGCTGATAGCAAAATACGAACGTAGCGTGCAAGATCTATGGCGCTACGTTTCGTAACTTGTGTCTAATTCCGCTTAACCCGGGGCTAGGGGCCGTATGAACCCATGTACTTCAAGATCCTCATGGTACTCATATGAACAGTCACAATAAAAGCGTGACTGAGATACATCTTTTTTTTAGATGACGACTCTATAACGAATATTATGGATTAAGAATACTGATCAGCGATACGGATTTGATATTTTTGGAACATCATGATGTCTTGCCGGCATCATTGAAAACTGTTGACCGCTTCTCTCTTGCAGGAAATAAGCCTATGTTTATGTATACTATGATTGTCTTTTTGAATTTGGTGCTAATACTGTTATGTGGAAAATGGAATAGGTCTTTGGATTATGGACGCGGATATTCTCTAATGGACGACGGCTGGATTATGAATGACGGACTAGACGCTTGTAACTGGACTATGTGTACATTCCTCCACAGGGCTGCTTTGACATTCTTCAACACGTACATTCCTCTCTAACCCCGCTTTGACACTCAATTACACATGCATCTGTCCCCAACCCCGCTTTGACACTCGACTATATGTACATTCCTCCCTAACTCCGCTTTGATATTAGAATACACGTACGTATCCTCCTAACCCTGCTTTGAATTGGACTACACATACGTTCATTCCTAATCTCGTTTTGACACTGGACAACGCGTACATTTCTCCATAATCCCGCTTTGGCACTGGACTACACGTACATTCCGCCCTGTAACTCCAATTACACTGTGCCTACAAATACATTGAGTCCCAGTTTATCGTATGTTAACAAATATTTTCTCAAAGATTTATTCATCGTATCAACAAAATATAGTTTGGCAGATTGATGACGATAGGGTACAAGATGGGCCCCTCTTGCGCATGGACCAACTGACAAATATAACACCTATTGAGCTGATAATTTGTGTTGAAATCGAGATGAATAACTAATATGGAACTATTACATATACATGGACCATTAGCGTCAGTACGAAGAGATGTCTACGTGTTGGTAAGACTTCTAGGTCCTTGTATAGATGCGAAAGTCCCAATGTTTATTATTACATAATTCTACAGCAGAAATTATCACCTATTTCTAAATTTTAGCAGTCAAAATCTGATTGCACGTGTGAGAAAAACTTAGAAATACCAGTACACACTGCAGTATCACAGTAATGTGGGGCTACACAGAAAATTATTTCCGCTCATTTTTACCACTGATAGTATTTGCTTATTAACTAATATAGGAGTTAGACACTGTGCATAATGTCCCACTATACCACAGCCTCCCCTAACCTGAAAAAAAATATTTGACATATGTACTTTACTTTCCTCTACGTTCCGGAGAGTTCGAAGAGATACTTACAAGCTGAGGTACTTTGCTTTGACCATGGTTTACAACGTTTAGTCACGTGAACTAACATGGCGGTCGTATAAATGATTCCGATGGGTTGAATTTCTCACTACCTGCGTCGCGGTCTTGATCCCTAAACCGGCTTACAACTCCTCCTCCCCCTCCTTTCTACTCCCGCTTCTAATCGTTAATGTCTCTTTCGGTGATGACGACACTTCCGGTAATTATGTCATTTCGGTGATTACTTCAATTTCGGTGATCACTGAACCAGAACATGGCATCTGTGGCTTGATCCGCTCTAATTCCACTACTCGTACTTCAAAAAGTTGTTTCAGTTTAATTCGCCTAAATTCAATGTTTTGACCGGAAAAGCAAAATTATCGGTCATAATCGATTGCTCATATTCATACACTTCCCTACGATATATCACGTATTTGATCTCATGCAAACGTTACCAAAACTTTAGGAGACAGAAGCTTCAGCTAAATTCGCGTTAAGTTCTTATTCCGGTCCAGAATACAAAATCATTAACCACATACCTGGACATATCATTCTAAAAAATATACAACATATCTGATTTTTTAGTTACAACGAATTTAATAGATAAGGATGGAGCGTCAAAAAGTGGATTCGAAACCTTGATGCGTGGAAGATCTGTGCCGCTGCTGTTTGGCATAATTAGTTAATTATGACGTGTAATGGTCTACTTCTGTTCCCATGTTGTCAATATCTATGGTGGTATAGATATGACTATTATCAGGATCGA
The DNA here is from genome assembly GCA_036873755.1 of Hanleya hanleyi. Lineage (NCBI taxonomy): Eukaryota > Metazoa > Mollusca > Polyplacophora > Lepidopleurida > Hanleyidae > Hanleya > Hanleya hanleyi. The sequence continues at coordinate 17,638 of JAVTVY010001768.1, read as the reverse complement.
TTAACCCATTGTGCTAAGTATTTGATCAGCCGTGTTTGTTAACTGTATGCACATTGTAGAATGATAGCCATTTATGGATTCGATTTTACATTTGAATGTACATACATCGAAAGTGTGAAACAATAAAAGAACGCTTTGATGATGTCGGCAACAGAACTTTCAAATAACTGTGTCAACGACTTATATATTAGTCAAATGCAAATAAAAAACGTTCGATTTATAGTATAACAACGGAATTGGAACACTATTTGTGTGCAATCACAATTTCCTTTTAAAGCGGCTTCGATCTTAAATGGATATGTATATTTTGTCTGAATGAGTCCATGTTCATAGTCACGATATATTCCACTAGTAGATGGAACTGGCCTGGAGCGTTTCCGTTCGCGACTACAAAAAACCGTTTCCCTCTCGGGTGATACATCGTGCGCAAAGGATTTCCCAATCAATAATTGTGATACCTCTTTTTATGAAAAAACTCCATTAAATAATAACAACCGAGGGAACAAGTATCATTGAATTTCCGATGTATGGAATTGCGAACGCCAGCTTCTTTACCAAATCCATCTTAATTACCGCTTGATCGAAGAAACAACACAATGTTTCAGCTAAACTTTCGAAGCTTGTGCATTCATTGTCGATATTGTCAATAGCTTATTGGCTAGATTGCGAGATTATTCCGAACTTGAGATTTGGTAAAGTTAGAACGCTGGTTTGGTGACCCTGAAGATTATTAGAAACGTAAATTCATCTATTCATTCAGACAGGTGTAAGCCAAAAACACCATTCTTGGGTGACATTTTTAGCCCACCATCACTTATCGTCTGTGGTCCGTCGTCCGCCCGTCGTTCGTCCGTCCGTCGTGCGTCAGTCCGTCCGTAAACAATTCTTGTTATCGCGATTTCTCAGGAACTACTGCATAGATCTTTCTCAAATTTGGTACAGATGTTCTCCTTGGGGTCTAGTTGTGCAGGATACCTATTCTGGTCCGATTCGAAAATCCAATATGGCTACAAGGCGGACATCTTGGATTTCCCCGTGAAACATTGTTATCGCGATTTCTCAGGAACTACTGCATGGATCTTTCTCAAATTTGGTACACAGGTTCCCCTTGGGGTCTAGTTGTGCATGATACCTTTCTCGGCCCGATTCGAAAATCCAATATGGCCACCAGGCGGCCATCTTTGATTTCCCCATGAAACTTTATCGTGATTTCTCAGGAACTACTGCATGGACCCTTCTCAAATTTGGTACACAGGTTCCCCTTTTGGTCCAGTTATGCAACATGTCTTTTCTGGTTCGATTCGAAAAACCAATATGGCCACCAGGCGGCCATCTTGGATTTCTCCATGAAACTTTGTTATCGCGATTTCTCAGGAACTACTGCATGGATCTTTCTCAAATTTGGTTCACAGGTTCCCCTTGCGGTCTAGTTGTGCAAGATACCTTTTCTGGTCCGGTTTCGGTGATCACTTAACCAGAACATGGCATCTGTGTCTTGATCCGCTCTAATTCCACTAGTCCTACTTCAAAAAGTTGTTTCAGTTTAATTCGCCTAAATTCAATGTTTTGATCGGAAAAGCAAAATTATCGGTCATAATCGATTGCCCAAATTCATACACTTCCCTACGATATATCACGTATTTGATTTCATGCAAACGTTACCACAAATTTGGGAGACAGAAGCTTCCGCTAAATTCGCGTTAAGTTCTTATTCCGATCCAGAATACAAAATCATTAACCACATACCTGGACATATCATTCTAAAAAATATACAACATGTCTGATCTGATTTTTTGTTACAACGAATTTAATAGACAAGCATGGAGCGTCAAAAAGTGGATTCGAAACATTGATGCGTGGAAGATCTGTGCCGCTACTGTTTGGCATAATTAGTTAATTATGACGTGTAATGGTCTACTTCTGTTCCCATGTTGTCAATATCTATGGTGGTATAGATATGACTATTATCAGGATCGATTAACCCATTGTGCTAAGTATTTGATCAGCCGTGTTTGTTAACTGTATGCAAATTGTAGAATGATAGCCATTGATGGATTCGATTTTACATTTGAATGTACATACATCGAAAGTGTGAAACAATAAAAGAACGCTTTGATGATGTCGGCAACAGAACTTTCAAATAACTGTGTCAACGACTTACATATTAGTCAAATGCAAATAAAAACCGTTCGATTCATAGTATAATAACGGAATTGGAACAATATTTGTGCAATCACAATTTCTTTTTATAGCGGCTTCGATCTTAAATGGATATTTATATTTTGTCTGAATGAGTCCATGTTCATAGTCACGATATATTCCACTAGTGGATGGACCTGGCCTGAAGTGTTTCCGTTCGCGGCCACAAAAAAAAACGTTTCCCTGTCGGGTGATACATCGTGCGCAAAGGATTTCCCAATCAATAATTGAGATACCTCTTTTTATGAAAAAAAGCCATTAAATAATAACAACCGAGGGAACAATTAAGTATCCTTGAATTACCGATGTATGGAATTACGAACGCCAGCAATTCCTTACCAAATTCATCTTAATTACCGCTAGATTGAAGAAATAACACAATGTTTCAGCTAAACTTTCGAAGTTTGTGCAGTCATTGTCGATATTGTCAATAGCCTATTGGTTAGATTGCGAGATTATTCCGAACTTGAGATTTGGTAAAGTTAGAACGCTGGTTTGGTGACCCTGAAGATTATTAGAAACGTAAATTCATCTATTCATTCAGACAGGTGTAAGCCAAAAACACCATACTTGGGTGACATTTTCTTTTCAGACTAGAGGAACTACCGTATTCATTTTTCACACAACTACATAACACAAATAAAAATTTCTGAATAATGTCACTCAAAGTCTTACAGAAGCTCTATGAATGGCTGGATTTGCTTCTAATATTTTCTGCATGCCGGAATACGGAATTCCCTTTTGAAAATTTGAATTGCGTCAGGGGAACATGAGCAGGACGGAGAGGGCAGAGGACGAGGAGGAGGGTAGGAACAAGAGAAGGAAGAGGAGTTTTTAACGCAGTTTGTAATTCATGCTCAGAATGCAAAAACAACAAAAAATCAGACCAATCAGAAAAAGATATTCAGTCGCTTGATCACCTGGCTATAGTTTGAAAAGATTCGTCGGCCATGTTTAACCACGTGACTAGGTTTAGCCCTACCTGGCCTGGCGGGCCAAAATGCCCCCCACCCCCCCCCCCTACCAAACTTCTGCGCTTTCTCTGGAACGACGAACAATGGAGAGCTGAAACTCCATGATTGTATAGCTTATCATAATGGGGTCATTTTGAGCCTATTTGCATAACCTCCCAGGCAGAGGACCATGAGTAAATTCAAGATGGCGGCCACGTAGGTACCAGAAAAGTGATGTTTTTGTCATGTTTCTTCAAAATTTCTGCTTTTCCGCGATGAAAAGTGGGTAAAAACTATTTTATTTCACACACCACATTAATATTATATTTATTAATTTATTATGCAGTTTATGCGGATAAATTGGATAAATAAATAATTCGGGAAATGCCGTTTTTGAAAATGACGTCATTTCGTACCCCCCCCCCTCCCCCGCCCAGGATAAGGTTAAAGAATAGTTGGCGATGTTTGATCAAATGGCAGTTTAACCTATAGAGAGTACGATTCGTCGTAGCCAGTTAATTCCAATCGCCATACCACTGCAGACCAATAATATACAACTACGGGTTTAGATGAAGGATATAAGGATGAGATTAGGGATGAGGTAATTAGATTTTAATTTTGGAGACTAAATGCTGTAGAAATGCTGTATGCTATGTCAATTCTGGCAATGATTCTAAGACAAAGGTGACGCATTAAGTAACCCAATGGCATCATGAAGACGTGGCCAAACGGCACCTGAGGTTACACAATCAATATCGAAATATGTGTAATAGTTAGACTAACTATAGCCATTGAGAACATAGGGGAAATGACACTTCAGTGCCACAATATGGGCCAAACACAATAAATCAATATAAATACCTCGAAGATGGAAGAAATTTAGCCATTGACCTTACCAAGAAAGTTAGCGGCTGCGAAAGGTGATATGAAAAGATCCATATATGCACTCGTACTTTCATGGAATATCATTGTCTAAGATCCAGGACATCTGGTTTAAGGAGCAGTGTTGACCTATAGCTATTGTGTGTAGTGTTTACAACTTTTTACAAAAAAGATAAACTCAATGTCTGACTGAGCAAACCGTATGTAGATTATAGTCTCCATTCTTTCGTTACTGGCTCGATACATATCATTAGAGCAACAATGTCAACATAAGACGCCACTGGAGTACAGGTATATCAAAGAACATTATATGTCCCATGTACAAACAATGCCCGTTGGATCGAACAATCGATGATTTGGTTTCGCGTGATCGGAGCAACAATGTCAACATAAGACACCACTGGAGTACAGGTATACCAAAGAACATTGTGTGTCCCTTGTACAAACAATGTCCGTTCGGTAGAACAATCGATGATTTGTTTTCGCGTGATTGGCAAAGATGTGACTTTGATATATGTCACTCACCACACATCGGCGAAAGAATGGACCAATTCAATCAACGTGGTGCATGCAATTGAGTGAATTCAGAGCGAAGACCGTTAGTGTCGTAAAGCTGCAAAATTTTTGAACCATAAACAGGTTGCGCAACTTTGTAGAATTATCGACTGAGCTTATTTTATGAGTTTTGAGTTCCATACATTTTGAAAATAAAATGTCATTTTTTCTAATATTTCGACAAGAGTTAGAATAATCCTTCAACCTTCAAAATAAAAGATAAAATTCAAGGGTTACCAGGCTGAATTTTTCATAATCTAGAAATTTATCTCGTGTACTATAATGATTTAACCCTACTCAAATATATGAGATTAGATAGCAATTCTATGAAAAATGCCTCTTATTTCATAGAAAAAGCTGATATTTTCTAAGAAGTTAAAATGTAATTTTTCCAAAATGCCTTAATAGTTTTCTGGAACAATGCTGAATCGGAAAATCTGATAAAAATTCTTCAAGACACTAGGTTGCCAACATGGAAACCCATGGGCATGAGGCCAAACTACCCTGATTTCGCTAAGACATTTTGCCAGCGTTACTTCATTGAGATCGAATAACCTCAAAATTTGGGAAACATTATCCAACTAAAAAATCCTTTCACCACCTTTCCTAAATGCTTATGTTTTCCTTTTCTATTAAATTTCCCTTAAATATCGCTATTTTGGTAGATGCGCAGAAACATGCGCAGCAGACGTTAAATGGAATTTGTCTGAAATCTCCTTCAGTCCAAAGAAAACACAATTTATGTTCAAAAAAACACCAAAAGAGGTCGTGACATGCCTGAACTATTATCTGGGAATAATACTGAGCAGGTAGATAACTTCAAATTTCTGGGGATCTATTTCATCGATAAATTTAACTGGACAACAAATATTACGGAACTACCCAAGAAGATATCAAGTAATATTGGAATTATTAATCACATAAAAAAAAACTTTTGAAAAAAAAGACCTTATTCATTTTATATTACTCGTTTATTTATCCCTGTGCTTCGTATTGCAACTTAGTTGGGGTAATACTTAAAGCACACATTTGCATTTCCTCATAATGCTTCAAAGGCGAGCTACACGGGTAATATGGCTTTCTTGCAGACTGGAGGAGTACACAGGCCCCATATTCTCTAAATTGAATATTCTTTCCTTCCTATAATTAATGACTACACTTCTCTTCACTCACAAATTTTTTCACCATCTATGCATCTTGCTTCCATGCATTCTATCTTTACGAGAAATGCGGAATTTCATCACTATTCTACTAGACATTCGTCCTCTAACCCACAGACATCTCTTACTATCCTTTGAAAATAAACGCACCATGGGTGCTTATAAGCCCCCACGCATGATAGATAGTGTTTTTATAGACGGCTTTACAAAAACACTAGACAAAGCCTATACCCACTATGGAAAATATTCTTGTTGCTGGTGATTTGAATTACGACCTACTACATCAAACTAAAGGCAAGGTATTGAAGGATTTGTGTGATATTTTTGATCTCCGGAACATTGTGAAGTCTGTCACGTGCTTTATGAAAAACTGCACCCCTTCTTTGGTTGATGTATTTTTGACGAACAAATCTCAGTATTTTATGAAGACTTTGAATTTGGACACAGGAATCAGTTGACTGGCATCATGCCATTGATACTGTACTGAGGGGTACGGTTGCAGTTAACTCCAGGTGTAAAAGGGATTACAGAAGTTTTAAAAATTTAAATGAAAACAATCTTTTACATGATCTTGAGCATGTACCATTTCATATTGCCCATGTATATGATGATACTGGTGATATATACTGGGCACACCAGATGATGTTTGATGATGTACTAAATGAATATATTCCAATCAAATAAAAGTATAAAAGAAAGAGTAATGCCCCTTCCATGAATGTAGAAGTACGGATGGCTATCAATCACAAAAAAACATTATTCAGAAAATTTCAAAAATACAATACTGATAAAAACTGGAACAATTTAAAAAAACAGAGAAACATGGTAACTAAACTCAAACGTAAATCAATTAAGACTTATTAAATCAATTAAGAAAGTGTGTACAAATAGGGTCAAACCGGAGTTCATTTAAGCAGATAATTAAAGGTGTGCCACAGGGCTCTATCTTGACCACTGCTGTTCAACATATTCATAAACGATGTACTTTATTTTGTTGAAAAGGCAGGTCTTTTTAATTACGCAGATGACAACACTTTAACCTATTCAGACCTGTCACTGGACTCATTAAGGAGAGTCTTGCAGACTGAGGATGAGGCCTTAATCGAGTGGTTTACCAATAATTATATGCAGGCTAATCCGCAGAAATTGCAGGCACTGGCACTTGGTAAACGCACATATAAAGACAGGCCTACCTTCAACATCGGTGGTGTTCATATCAAATGTGACGAACATGTCAAATTACTTGGTATGGAAGTTGATTATCTTTTAACGTATGACCGCCATGTTTCTAATATCTGCCAGAAAGCTTCCAAGCAAATCAATGTACTGAACTGTATAGGTCAACATCTATCCCTCGAATGTAGGAAATTAATTTATCATGCGTTTATATGTCTCACTTCAATTTTTGCCCCTTAGTATGGCATTTTCGTAATGTCGGAAACACGAGCATAGAGCACTCAAATTTGTCTATCATGATTACACGAGTTCTTACGAAGGTCTATTACAGAAATATAAAACCACCTCTTTGCATCTCAAACGTCTGAGATTGATGGCCATCGAGGCTTTCAAAATTTTAAATGGTAATAGTCCTGAATATTTTTCGCAACTTTTTAACAAGAAGGAAAGATTTTATAATTTCAGGCACTCTAATTTACTCGATCTTCCTAAAGTCCGAACTGAGCGGCATGGTATAAATAGTTTTAGATACAAGAATGCCAAATTATGGAATGATCTCTCCGAACATATACGAGCGACTTCAAACGATTTTAATAAACTAATCAATGTATGGAATGGGAAGGAATGTAACTGTTCCATATGTCGCCAGTAATGTGCCCGCTATCTGTTTTAAGCAGCTATATATTTAATAGATACAAAAATGGAGTTATTCCATTTCTCCCAGTAGCAGTCAAAAAGTAATTGTGATATCGAACTGTGATAAAAAATGTTTTATTGTGTTTGTATATATGTGTATTTTTATGATTTTATTGATTTTAAAAGTCGGTCGTAAAAGCTCCACGGAGCTCGTGTTTGCTATGTTCCTGTACTAATGTATAACGACTAAATAAAATTTACTATGACTATGACCAAGAATGTGGAATAGTTCGTCCTCTCTGCTTAAAGACATCTGCTCAATATCTCACTTAAATTAAAGCTGAATGTATATCTGATATGGAAATAACTGTATAACTGGTCCCTTTGCCATGTTGGCAAGACTTACATGTAATTTATGCAAGTGGTATCAATATTGGGATTGCTGCTTGCTTTGCTCTTATATTGTTTTGTGTGTGCGTTTCATTCTATTGATGTATCTGTTTTGTCTTACGTCTAGCCAGAATGATCTGATATTAATAAGAAGTAAATGCAGAATGGCTGATTTATAAATTCGTTCAGCAAATGTTCATCAATACTAAATAAACTGTGGATGCATAAATATATTTCGTTTTATAAAAAAAAAACTATTACACATATCTGTGATATTAAATTGATACAATTAAATTGTACTTTTGTCCATCGAAGAGATACCTCAATAGTCATTTTCGGTGATTACTTCACTTCCAGTTATTACATCACTTCCGGTGATGACTATCATTTACTGCACATTGCACCAGAGCATGGCATCTCTGGCTTGAACAAATCTGATTCCACTACTCCTATTTGAAAAAGTTGCTTTTCGACTAAATTGATTGTTTCGATCTGAAAAGCAAAATGATCAGTCATAACCGATTGCTCAAATCCATATCTTTCCCTGCAATATATACTAATTTAGGAGAGATCAGCTTCAGTTAACCCTATCTGGCCTGGGCTTTTTGGGATGTATCCCGGCCTGGGAGGGCGAAATGCCCCCCCCCCTCTCTAATTATTTTACTTACCCCTTGAGCTAGGGGGCTGAAACTTATCTCACTTTACCCTTGGGTCAAGATCTACCAGAAAATGTAAAAAATTCTCAAATGGCCGCTTTCATGACGTCACAGTGTCGTCATTTTCAAAAACGGCATTTTCTGGATTTTCCGAATTGTTTATTTATGCAATTCCTCCGCTCCGCAAAAACTGCATGATAAATTAGTAAATATTAATGTGATGTGAAATAAAATTGTTTTTGCCCACTTTTCATCGCGGAAAAGTAGAATTTTGAAGAAACATGGCAAAAACATCACTTTTCTGGTATAACAAGTGGCCACCATCTTGAATTTGCTCATGATCCTCTGCTCGGGGGTTATGCAAATAGGCTCAAAATGACCCCCAATATGATAAACTATAAAGTCAAGGAGTTTCAGCTCTCCATTTTTAGTCGTTCCGGAGATAGCGCAGAAAGATTGGTAGAGGGAGCCATTTCGCCCCCCAGGCCAGGTAGGGTTAAATTCATACTAAGTTCTTATTTCGGTCTAAAACGCAAAACCATTAACCACACACCTTCCATATCGTTCCAAAAATATAAAACATATCTGATTTTCTAGTTATAACGAATTTAGGAGAAAAAAGACTCCAAACCTTAATGTGAGGAACATGCGTACAGATACTGTTTAGAATAATTAATTAATTATAATGTATAATTATCTACCTGTGTTCCCATGCTGTCAATGTTTACGGTGGTATAAATATGACGATCGCCAGGAAAGATTAACTCATTGTGCTAAGTATTTTATCGGCCGTGATTGTGAACTGTATGCAAAATTGGTCCGAGCGCTAGGGCACTTTTAATTGTACGTCGAAAGCCAAAAGGTTTGGGCATGTTTTCTAGACCAGAATTTTGTGTGAAGTCTGAAAATACGTCTTGGTGGTCAAAGCTGTTGTATTTTGGATGAAAACGCGATTTTTTGGACCGCATTTTCAAAAAAAAAATATATAAAACGAATATATAATTACCAAATATTTAACTGCGCCTCCATATTTGGCTCCAAATTGAAGGTGCTGAACTGGTCCAAGCACACACTTGAGAAAGAGCCAAATGTAATTGATTACACGGGTCTTGAGCGATTATTGCGTCCAAATGAGATTAAAATTGCTCAAATCTATAAAACATATCGCTAGAATTATCTCTCTGATATCTGTATTTCAACGGGAAGGTAATGTTCATGGATCCCGAAAACTGACAACAGATATTGGGCATTCAGCAATATACAAATATGACCATGGTCACCCGATTCTTGCGGCGAAATACACCAAAAGGTAACCCCTATCCCTTTTTCCGCAGAATCTGCTAAATGAATTTTTTCTGCAGAGACGGTGAGTTTGCTCCAGAATTTGGCTCAACTTCGCCAATAGAGAGCTGAAACTTCAAATAGGGAGCTGAAACTTCAACAATCCGTATTTGGGCCATGATGTATCACACGATGCAATTTATGTCTCAATGGCCATCATACTGATGTCTTGAATACCAGTCCTCATTCAACATGTTATATTCTGTTATTTTCTCGGGATTTTGTTTTTCTTTCTTTACATTATTTTTTTTCAGACTGACAGACTGATACCTTACGTTGCATGCGTCCTCCACATGCAGCGTGCCTTAGATGTGCTAATATACCAGCTTATTATCCACTGTTTGGAGGGTAACACACTGATGTACTAATAACAGAAAACAAATGTTTCTGTTGCAGGATAGTAATTGCATGTCCTTTGCTATGTTTGTGGTTGAAGCGATGAACCAAACTGAACGCACAAGAAAATCAGAAAGCTTTTATGATACAGATAGCATAATAGTGTACACCGGTGATTAATACAACATTTAATATTATTTTGATCTCAGTATCACAGTGATACAGTATAATATGGTGAAGATCTCAAAACAGTCTGAAATGCAATTTGTGCAGTGATCCATCTTTATGCCGCTCTCCCACCTTGTAGGTTTCATTGTAGAATTTTGTAGGTTTTGTACGCATATAGCTAAGTCTATGTTAAACACATTATGTCTCTTAGCTCGATGATAGATGTTGATTGTGGCAGTCGGACCCTCAAAAATACACCCCCATCCCAGACTCCTCTAAACCTAGAAACGCATCTCTACACCCCTCCGCTCATCATGAGCAGAATTTCTATTTCTGTAACCAGATAGGTATTATGATCGCGTTCAACTTACTATAATACTATGTTTGCTGTGATTATTTACTGGAGTATGTGACAAAAATAACAGTATATTGTTATTCTTGAAAATGGATACCATTCTAACCTCAACATCCAATATGGTGTCAAATATGGCCGACATAAAATCGCAGCATATATTCTCAAAGCTGTGTATGAAAATTCACGTTTGAAGTTAAAAGGTATATGAGGTAAATTAGTGTGCATACTGGAGTAACTAAGCGTTGAATATGGTAAATTGAGAAATTGTAGAACAATTAATCATAGATGAAGTTTGAATCGCGTCAACGAAAAGTCTTCAATAATGTTTTTTACCTCCGTCGATCAGACGGAGGTCTAGGAGCGCAACGTGAAATCTCCCGCCAAATTATTGTCATATGGGGAACCCACGACTCATAGTATTTCCAATAGGGATCGTCATGGTTCCCGACGAAATCTTGAATCTTTTCTTTGGACACAAATGAATGCTTACGTCACAAAAGGTGTGTATCCTTTGCAGCGCTTCCACCGGGTCTCTTTATTCGAGGGTACTAAATTCGCGCGTGTACTTATAGCTTCGCGCCGGTACAGATGGCCGGTATATGCGACGAAGACAAACCTGCGCTTTCATAAAAAGTAAATTTTCACGAAAGAAAAACTCGCATTCCAGATAGTATAATTGGAAACTTCCTCGAGAATCTCTGAATCGGCAAAAAGATAAAGGACAAGTGTCATTCACCAGGATGCGAGTCGGAAGTGAGAAGTCAAATTCAAAGTCAGAGGTCAAAAACGTAAAACTCCGAAGAACTCTCTCGGTTTTTTCTTTTCTTTTTTTTTAGTTGGGGGGTGAGGGTTGGGGAGATAGCGACTGAAAAAATATATCTTCCCATGCTTCAATCGTTATCTGTGAATCCGATCAACAACCTAGCCGGATAATCTGTCAAAAATTATCCGTCGTCTGGGTAAGGTTGAAGGTTCATCGGAAGCTCGAACTGTGATACAGGCAAAAACTGTTGTTGTTGTAGTCTGGAAAAATAACTCTGCCTCACGAGGCGCTCTCTCGGCTTTTTCTTTTCCTTTTGTTTGAAGATGGGGGGGGGGGGGAGATAGCGACTGGAAATATATATCTTCCCATGATACTTCAATCGTGCGCTCATGAATTCCACGGAAAAGCGGACGTTGCTAAACAGCCCTTTTTCGCATAAAATTCACTCCACATTCTGTCGTAGACCCTATATTATCATGCTGTTTGTTCTATTCGCTTCCTATGATCCCCGGGAACAAGCCAATAATAGAGAAGATGTGTTTTAATAGCGAAATGTTTTTCCCGCAATTTTTTAGCATGAAGAACTCGGGAAATTCTAAATTGTCAAAGAAGAAAAATTGCACTTTACTGAAAACTATACTATTTTGAATCATCTGCAGAAAAAATATGCATGTGGCGGAAGCTGTATACCTTAGTAAAAATAAGAGGTCAGAGTTTTAATTTTCTAAGTAGAAGAGATAAATTCACTCTAGGAATATTTTTTTGAAGAAAATGTGTAATTAATAAAGCACTTTTACCGATAAGATTTAAAAAGCGCACTCGTGATTCCATCACGATTTTTTGTCGATTCGGTCACGGACTAGATTTAACCCCTGGGATGATCCAGTCGCGTTTTTCTTACGATGAAAAAAATCTTATCATCCTTGGGTACTGTATGTTAGTAAGAGGTGTCATATAAGAATAGTCAGATTGAAACAGAGCAGCAAAAAAATAGACAAGCAACACTAGTCAAGAGTCATGTCCGTTTCAGGTGATTCCGTCACGAACATTTCGAAGCATGATTTACTGAAAATGCTGGATCATCTGTAGATTTTTCATGGATCCGTAAACAGATGTCATATAGAATAGCAAACTAAACTTGAAACTACATGGGTATGACCACGGAACTTCCGAGTACATGACTTTGAATAAAGAAAAGTCTTCCCAACGGTGATTCCGTCACGGTGGAATTCATGATCTGTGAATCCGATCAACAACCTAGCCGGACAATCTGTCAAAAATTATCCGTCGTCTGCGTAAGGTTGAAGGGTAATCGGAAGCTCGGACTGTGATACAGGCAAAAACTGTTGTTGTAGTCTAGAAAAATAACTGGCATGCACTCTATGGAGAAGGGCCTCGTGAGGCACAAAGTGCAATTTTTTGTTGTTGTTTATCTGCAAATCCGTTCAACTCGATGGGTATCTTTCACTTGTTCTCACAGTTGCCTGGCCTGTGTGATATTGGGTGATCGAAGTCTACGATGTGAAGCCGAGTTAATACAGTTTTTAATTATCTACCAAACCCTGTCCTCTATGACATAGAATAAAAGAGAAGTTGGGAATAGAACCGCTCAACACAGCCATTTCTAAACATCAAGTTGTACATAAGTATTTTTACTTACTCTGTACAAGCTGAGGGCATTTTTGTGGCTTTTGAGAATTTTGAGATTTTTGCGAGTCTGTCCATATTTAACTAAGCGACGTCCAAGCGAGCTAATGTACGCGCGTTATATTCATATCAAGTATGGTGCGGCTTGTGTTCAATGAGGCTTGGAATGTTTATACAATTAATTTTCTTCTCACTGTTACACAATAAATATTTGCTGCGTGGAATCCAGTCATTTGTTCCATTGGGGCAATATTCTCATCAGCCATCACCATTCAATGTGAATGTGATACATGTACAAGTCCATGGTCATTGATACAGTAAGGTGAAGGCGAAGGTGACCTGTAACACCAGTATACAAAATTATACCGAGCGCATTGAATCCTCATCATATGATGTTGAGACAGATCAGAACGAAGTGTCGGTAAAATCAGGTGTGTTTGAAGAGCATTCTCTCATCAATGATGATGCTATACTGTACACATACAAAATATGAAGTGTTGCTGTGTTGGGCCTATAGCACAAAATCACAAGCAAGTTGGTACAACTAGGCACACAGGGTCTCATTTCTGTCGCTAACGTGTTGATTTGGGTGAGGGGATCTTCTCATGGGGAGGTGTGGGTGGGATGGGGCCTAATGTCTCAAGCACTTTTTCAGGTTTTCCATCAATATACTCTATTCCATATCCCAATATTTCAAGCACGTCAAATTAAACAAAAATTATTTTTTTTATTAGGGTAACTTTGAGAAAATTTCGCAACGACAGTCGAGTTTAGTATTGTCGATGCCCAATATCTGTCGTCAGTTTTCTGGATGGACAACACTAACCTACCCGTTGAAATAAAGATATCAGCGAGATAATTCTGGCGACGTGTTTTATAGTTTTGAAAACTTTTAACCTCATTTTGGACGAAATAATCGCTTGCGATCAAGGCAACCAATTATACATGGCTTTTTCTCAAGTGTATGCTTGGACCAGTTCATCACCAAATGTGGAGGAGCAGTTAAATATTTGGTAATTTCACATTCGTCTAATAAATTTTGTTAGAAATTTGGTTTAAAAAAAAATCGAAAAATCGCGTTTTCATCCAAAATACAGCTGCTTAATGCAGAAGCAAAGTAACTCCGAATAAACTTAATAAACGCATGGCTGCTTTGATCACCAAAATGCGCATTTTCAGAATCAGCACAAAATCCTGATATAGAAAATATGCTCAAACCTTTTGGCATCCGACGTACAATTAAAAGTGCCCTAGCTCTGGGACTAACTGCATAATGGTAGCCTTGTCTACATTATGTTAAAGGCGATTTTACATATATTTGGATGCACATACATCGAATAACTGAAACAATAAAAGAAGGCTTTGATGGTGTCGGCTATAGAACTTTTAAATAGCTGTGTCAACTACTTACATATTGAAAGAATTTTTGTCATATAGAAAGTGATCGTATAACACTATTTTCGTTATTTTGGGATCCCGCTAACTTGGTATAACACAGGTTCCAGTGCTGAAAATTGGCCGAGTCCTGTGCGGGATTCGAACCAGCGACCCCAGAGTCAGGCACTGGAATCTGTGCTATACTAAGTTAGTTTAATCCCAAAATAACGAAAATACTGTTATACGATCACTTTCTATATGGCAAAAATATCTTCCTATATTTCAGCTATGGGAGCTGTGTCACTACGGTCATCAGAGGGGTACTGTATGTTCACTTTCAAGACTACCGGTCTGCTACCTCCTATTTTTGTGGGAGGCCCGTTGTCCTAGTGGTTTAGATCGCCGAGATACAGTGTTGGCGATTAGGTGCCTGACTCTGGGGTCAATGGTTCGATTCCCGCACAGGACTCAGCCAATTTTGAGCACTGGAACTGTGCTATACTAAGTTAGTGGCATCCCAAAATAACAAAAAATACTGCTACTTACATATTAATCAAATGCAAATAGAAAGCGTTCCATTCATAGTATAACAATGGAATTGGAACACAATTTCCTTTCATAGCGGCTTCAATCTGGATAAGTCTATGTTCATACTCATAATATATTCCACTAGTGGATGGACCTGACCTGAAGTGTTACCCTGCGCAACCACAAAACACGATTCCCTTTCAAGTGTTACATGGAGCGCAAAGGCTTCCCAATAAATGATTGAAATACCACTTTCCCATGAAAAAAAACATTAAAAAATTAACCACCGAGAGACTAATGATCCTTGAATTTCGGATGTATAAAATTACGAAGCCGGATTGGTTACCAAATCCATCTTAATTACTGTTTGATGGAAGAAATAACACGTATGAGCTGAACTTTCCAAGCTTGTATATTTTTGTCAATACTCTCAATAGCGTATTGGCTAGTCTATTCAGAAATTGAGATTTGGTAAAGGTGGAACCCTGGTTTGGTAGCCCTGAACATTTTTCGAAATTCATATATTCATTCAGTCAAGTGTAAGCCATAAAACACAATTTTTTTGCGTCACATTTCAAACTACAAGATCAACCATATTTATTCTTAACACAACTACACAACACAAATAAAATTTTCGGAAAAATGTCACTCAAACCCTTACAGAAACTTCATCGTGAGTTAATTCTAATCGTCATACCAATGCAGACCAATACTCTGCAACTATGTGTTTAAATGAAGGATATAGGGATGAGAGTAGGGATGAGTTAACTTTAATTTTGGAGACTAAATGCTATATATAATATAATATAATATAATATAATGCTTTATTTGTTTCTAGAGGATTCCACACAGCCCGAGGGCTACAAAAGTGGTTTCCTCTACAGTAAATATATACATGATATTAATAACTGGCCATGATTAACTAGAAGACTTATTTAGAATATACATATACATACACATACACATATACCCATACACACATATATATATATACACAAATACATACATACATATGCATATCTATATACACATACATATATATATATATAAGTGTTTTCGTCCGCTTGCATAGAACAAAATAAAAATAGAAAAGGCAATGGACTATAATATGGCAACAATAACACAATTATTATCATTCTGCAAAAAATATTTGAAACCTAACCATCCAATGCCCGTTTAAAACGCCCAGTAGCATTAATGTATTCAAAAACAGCTTCAAATACTTTTGTATTTTCTTCCCAGGAAAACGATTTGTCGCCACGTAATAGGATATCTAGCAAATGATCAGATAGGAAATCTAAATACATGGAGTAGTGTATACCAGGACTAATGATATTTACAACTTGTGTGAGCAGGACTTTACGCGGGGCAGCAAAAATCGGGCAATATAGAAAGTAATGTTTGGCAGTCTCATGACTAAGATCACAGATGTGACAGTTTTTATACAATATAATATTGTACTTATACAACTGGTGGTGGAGGTGGCTTAATCCCATACGTATTCTACAGTGGTTAGTAACCGAAGGACCATATGAATACGAAAATAGAGGATTACTTTCGATTCCTTCAGCTGTATGAAGTTGATTTTTGAACGTATTCAGGGAGAGTGAATTTCGAATGTTGGTCGGAAGATTGTTCCAATCTCTAATTGACTGGGGGAAGAAAGACTTACGAAACGATTCTGTCCTCGCGTAAATAGTATTCATATGATCCTTGTTTCTTAGGGTATGGCCTGTAAGACGAGATACGATAGGAGGACACATTGAAGAAAGATATTCTGGCACAAGACATTTTTTAATTTTAAACAACAAGTGCAATCTTCTCCAGCGCCGCCGGTTTTTGAGTGACTGCCATCCTAATTCCCTAAGTAGAGCTTCACTTCTAGTGAGTCTGAATCCACCAGTACAAAGAAGAGCAGCCTGTCGTTGTATTTTCTCTAATGAATCGCTATCTTGTTTCGTACAATTGTCATATATAACATCACCATAATCAAGTATTGGTCTAACTAGAGTTTTATATATATTAATTAATGATACTCTAGGCAAGATATGTTTTGTCCTTTTGAGCACTGATAAAGTTTTCATAGCCTTTTCTTTAATGTAGTCAATGTGGTCAGACCACGAGAGCTTACTATTAAATACGATACCAAGGTGTTTATGCGTATCAAAGCGACGAAGAGGTATGTCGTCAAGGGTTATATTAAAGCCATATACTGATTTGATTTTATTACTGATAATAAGGTAAATGGACTTCGGGCCATTGAACGTTATAAACCATTGTTTAGCCCATATCGAAAGTCTTGTTAGATCCCGCAGTATTCTATTTTCGGTGTCCAACTCGTTATCTATTGGAGTCGATAAAGAGGTGTCATCGGCAAATAAGTGTACTTCGCATTCGAGGTCGTCTACGATATCATTTACATATATCAGATATAGGAGAGGTCCAAGTACTGATCCCTGAGGGACGCCAGCGTTTATAACGTAATACTTGGAAGATTTACCTTCGATGGTCACCCG
>JAVTVY010001767.1:0-32993 GCA_036873755.1 Hanleya hanleyi | reverse complement strand
ATTTGAAACGTAAATCTTCATCCTTGTCTAGTTTGCCCCGAAATCACAAAGAACATCTTAATAGTTATCACCTTCATCTCACTCTGTGAATTATTCGTCCATATACGAATTCCGAAGAATTCCTTACTTTCAACTTATTAAATAGAACCTTTTGATCCAAGTATCAGATCCGACACTCAGTGGCTAACCGTCGTCCATAATCAAAACCGTATTCATAAGGCACTATTAGCACCAAATTCAAGCTGGCATAAGTAATGTATATAAACACATTTCTTCCAGAGAACCGGTCAACAGTTTTAATGAGCTCGGCAAGACATCAATATGTTCCTTTAATTTGACAGTATATCCCCCAAAATAAGAGTATAAGTCGTTTCTACAGTATATTGTATTTCAGTCACGCTTTGATTGTGGATGTTAATGGGAACAGCATGACAATATTATATAACACAAAGTTCTCTAATTTCGAGTTACGAAACGCGCCAAAGATTACGATTGTACTGTGCTATCAGCGCATCATAATTATCACAAAACTTAGTTAGTCGAAGATCTTGTTGTAGAACTATTTTCTGCAGAAATATTTCTGATTTCTTGGATTGAAATCATCTAATTTTCACGCGATCTAGCAAATGCTACTAAGTTGAATACGCAATATGCAAGATTTTGGCACAGATATTGAACAATGAGGAACAATTAGACCCAAACATCATTTTGACTATATATTATGGACGTCACTTAAATGAGTAAACTGGCAGTTAGATCAATCCAGACCCAATAATGCTCTCTCGTGTCAATATTTAATTAGTTATCCGTGTTGATAATTATGGTTTTCTGGGTTCCCTAAGAGCAGTAGTCCAGACCTATCGAGCAAATGATTGACTGGATGTGTTCGTCCTCTTAAGTAGTCCGATGGACAGTTAATGTAGTTCGTTTGGCATTTGTATTCATGGTTTCCTCTCGTCCCGGGAGACTGTTCGTAGCCAGTTGTTCTGTTCGTTGCACTGCGTGATCCCGAACCCATGGCCAGAAAAGACTATCTCTCTTGGACAATGAGCTGATCAAAGCATACTTAGCATCTAACATTGGGGTTTTCCTGGCATCTCGCAATATCCTGTCATCACAGTATACCATTCAGTGGTCACAGTGGTGACTATGTTTCTTTGGACCCTGGACGATATGTACTCCTGAATAGTTATATAATCATATACATACATATAGTTATAATTATTATATAAAATCGAAGTGAGAGAGAGAGAGAGAGAGAGAGAGAGAGAGAGAGAGAGAATTATGGTTGGACGTCGTGTTCAGACTATTGCAGCTATCATAGATGACAGTGTCATGGTAACATAATGGTCAGGTTAAATAAAATAGGAAATCACACCAGATGGAGAGTTCTCTTGTACAAGATGTATCGGGTTTAAATATCAGGGTGATAAATCAAACAAAATAATTTTCAGACTCGAAGCAAAGAAGGGATTGTATCGTAAATGCACTTCATTGGCCATCTCACTATAATTTTTTAACCGTCTCTGTTTGTTTCTTTGTGTCCTTCGTACAACCACAGTTTTGGCCGAATGGACATGAAACTTCTTCATGACAGCAATGGGGTCAATGCGCATAACCTAAAAGAACAATACATCTCAAACCAGCCAGGCCTTTTGGAGATGTGAAGAATACCCTGAAATTTCACCAAAATAGCCATGAAATCCGGAAAAATGATATAAAGCCTCCCCCCCCCCAATCATAACCTTCTAGGTGAATGTCGTCATTGAATTGCCATAGTTTTGGTTGAAAGGTCCTGGAGCTTTGTCAGGATAACTGTGGGGTTATGGGAGTGAGAACAGCACTATAAATAGGAAACATTGATATTCTTTGTCACATATAGGCACCGCTGTGACATGATGTAATTGCAAAATACCGTTCTAAGTTGTTCGTCTTCCTCATAATCGGTTAATAACCGGACGTCCAATCTGATATATTGGCAATGCTACGGAGCACAAGTTTTATAGAAGCAACAATACATCATGGAATATTCTCTAGCTTTTAAGGATGTTCATTGGCCCCTGGGCAAAAATGCAGTCAGGCAGCTGGAATCTGGAGACGACTGTGTGGCCAAGTAGGCCTTCATGAGAATGTTTTCAAAAGCGCCTCATGCTAAATAATCAGAACAAATATTATAGTCGCGGCTCCCGTGTGAGCATCCGGGGACTCCGGCCAGTTACTAGACGGATGCGATTGTGTAGTTTAGTATTATTATATATACACGCCAGCCATAGAAATTGTTTAAAAATTGCAATAAAGTAGTTTTGCAAACTCTCCACCACAAAATCAATAAAGTTCCTCACCATTGCATGTTATCGACTAATTGGCTAACCGTGTCATCATCGGTCAATAATGAAAATACAACTGCATCATACGAGACTCCTCTAAATGACCAGTGGTTGAACAATCTCCGTCTGAGTGTTCTGCTAATATGAATTATTGGGCGCATTGATTTGTATTAATCCACCGTCTTGTCAGTCATAGTTTGATGCTATGGCGAAAAAAATGTGGTAAACGGGACATAAAAGTGGCTCAAGAATTCATCTCGTAAATAATTAAAGAGAGTGGGATTTGACGAGTAAGATTAAAGCAATCCCTCTGTTATGAGTAAAAAAAAAGAGAGTAATTTCACAGCTACAAGAATTGCGTTGGTAGGTTATCAGGTCACATGGTTATCATTCGATTCCGAAGTTAACTCGGGACAGATCAGGAGACATAATTGCACGGCACCAGAGCAATGCCCTCAGCCAAAGCCATTACTGTCACTATAGAGACTCCTGGGCAGTGAAAAGAGCCAGTCATCGGAAGTGTGTTGCAATGCACATTATGGTTCAACAGTAAAAGTGGCAGTCGGAAACATTACTCTGTCCTTATATTAATTGATCTGTTGATATAATTTACATAAAGCCAACCTCCGTGTTATAAAATGGTTTCAAGAACAATAAGGACAATGTTTCTTGTAAAGAATTTTCTCCTGTCTCGGTCTTTTGCGCGTTTATTACATTTCTACCAACGTATCGAAGAGTTAATGTCCGGTCACGGAAATGCTCACATCTCTTGGCATTAGAATACATCTGTAATAACCCGATGATAACATCGGAGCTACTTGCGTAAAAATTCCAAATGCTTAATTCTGTTACAATTATGAGAGAATCTCTGTTCAAGATCCCTTACCGTGTTTACATGTACCCCATTATTTTCAACTCTGCGCATAACTGCGAACTGAACGAAGTAGAGGATATCCATGGTCCATGGGTTGATTTAAACAGTATTTTTATTTCACCAGAGAAACAGGGATCGGCGAACAGGCAGAGCCTATTTGAACGCCTCTCCCAATGGTCCATGGGTTATCGAACAACGCCTATTCTTGCAAATACGTCGTAATATACTGCCGTGGAGTGTCATCAAGCGAGTGAGTTGGTTTGACCACTGGATTTTGGAGATTATATAATTTATTTCTATGCTCTTGCATCTTGGTATTTCGAGAATTAGAAATTAAGTTCTGATAACGGATAAATAATTCAGTGTAAAATATTATGTAATTTTTCGTTGAATCCTACATCCTTTGGCAAACCACACACCAAGTTTGGAGGAATGCACATAGGCCTACCAGGAAATCATAAATTCCGAGATCTGTTAAGTTGCTGCCAGCATGAAAGACAAAACCATTGAAATGTTCCAGATACAGCCGTCAGAACCGTCACCAAGAATACAGCCGTCAGAACCGTCACCAAGGATACAGCCGTCAGAACCGTCACCAAGGATACAGCCGTCAGAACCGTCACCAAGGATACAGCCGTCACAACCGTCACCAAGGATACAGCAGTCGGCACACCAGAAAACATCTCCCATAATCGAATATCCTTCTGTATAAGACATCAGTAACACCAAATTCCAAGACGCATGAAATGAATAAAAATATATATTACTGAAAGCTATTATCTTGCAAGAGAGAACTGTCAACAGGTTTCATAGATGCCTGCAAGATAAAATGTGCTATCGTAAAATCCAAGTCACTTAAACGCAACCTGTAAAGGTGGTGGAAAAAGACGCCGGCGTACTGCGAAGATTTCATATGACCCCATAGGTCAATATTCTGGCTGCATATCTAAAACACCACAACTGACCAATATTCCGATAAGTTTCAATAGTATGTCAGTCACGTTTTGGTCGTCGTATCCATGTAACGCCTCATGATCCGACTCCTGGTGTTTTACTAAGTCGATTGATAACCGTATGTATAGTGATGGTAACTTGAACTTAACCCCAGATGTGATTGCTTAGCTCACGGAAGATGTAAGTAATGAGCTACCCATTGAGAGTCAAAAATATGTGTAGGTAAGGATAATAGTTATATTCCCACAAAAGATGCACCTATGTACCTAAGAGTTGAATGTCCCGTCCGATAATAGCGTGGTTTCTGAACTGAAGAAGGAAGATTTTGGTAATGAGCGACCCGTGATAAACAAGATCCCCTTGAACCAGTGGTCAAAAAGAAAACGAAGACAGAAGAGATACCAAAACATTTATGGAAAAGTCGATAAAAAGTAAATGAGAGAAGAACAAAAAAAACCCAGAAAATTCAGATGAAAGGATCTAAAATAAAACGATAAATAGGTTACAGTTTATTTCTTATTTCTACGATCTTCGACTAAAAATGGCTCAGTCACCAACCATACATATCTCAATTGAATTGCAGAGGAATTTGGCAAGATTTAAATGAATTTCAGCCGTGAGCTCAGGATTTTATGAACAGTCAGCTTTTTGTCTCAATGAGACTTTCTCAAGAAGAAGATAAAGATAAATTTCAATTTCACCAATATACAGCTTATCATTCCTATGATTTAGAAGAACATGGAAAAGCTACAGGCGGCTCTTCAATACTTATTAAAATGAATGTATTACATCATCGCTCTTTGTATCTTGTCAGTACGCCGGCATCTTTTTCCACCACCATTGTTATGTTGCATTTAATCACATAGTCATGTTGACCTAAATTCGTGTTAATTTGAATACTCTTTTTTATTATTATTACATTATTATTTTACATCTCCATTTTGTTGAACTTAAGAATCTGTATGACCGGCTCCCCATAATGAGGGTAACTTTAATTGACGCAGTATACTTTGAATGTCAACAGAATTCTGAAGGAAAATAATTGAAGATTTTATACCAAATATTTTTGCGTGTGTATTTGTAATGATGGTTCTTGAATATCTGCGTAAAGAAAAATATTCAGCATTACATATATCAATTTGTGACCTTACTGTACTGGGAGAATTTACTTGGTCTGTCCATGATGACCTTTGTGGAAGTGATCACTTTCCTACTGTACCGTTCATTCAACTGATGATTCTCATTCGTCAAGATATAACTTTAGAAAAGCCGATTGGCTCAGATTTGAATCTCTTTGTTCACAAAAACTGCAGATAGATTATTTCCTAGATGCCTCACATCCTTAACAGCTATTTTCAGATGTGCTGATTGAAATCGCGTAGGATTCTATGCCCAAATCCACTTGAGTTATATATATTTATAAAACCAGGACTGCCAACAAGCTAGGATATGTAGCAAAAAAGCTGAACGGATTTCCGCCGCCATCTTACTTTTGATAATTTGAAAGATGCGAGAGTTACCAGTGCTAAAGCTCGCAGAATCAGTAAGCAGGAAAACATGATTCCTGGAAAAAATTTGTTTATAAGATCAATACTCCCACACCGATAACGAAAGTTTGAAAAAATGACGTGTTCACTATCCTCAAAACGGGGATCATAACTGACAAATCAGATATTGCTAATAAGCTAGGGAAAACGATTGCTAAAAACTCTTCGTCAGATAAATTGTACATAAATTTCAAAGATTTCGAAATAAGATTCTTTTATGTTTCCTTCTTCTAATAATGAAGATTGTAACGATATGTTTTCAATTGATGAAATTTAAACTTCTGTTGGGAAAGCTAACGACTCTGCTGCAGGCCCTGATAATATTCATTATTAACTTTTGAAATATTTGCCAGAATCTTCTCTTAAATTCTATCCATATTTAATTTGATTGGCGGAGAATTTTCCCCCATCATGGTATAATGTCATTTTTATACAAGTACCAAATCCTGACCGTAATCATACAGGCCCAGGTAATTACCGTCCATCTCATTGACTATAAAACAATGGAACTTATGATCAATTATCGCCTTGTTTAGTATCTAGAAACATTGGGGGAACCTACTGACATACAAGCTGTATTTCTTGAAAATAGAAGTACCATTGGTTATTTAGTCTTACGTCAAGAATGGTTTCGTCAAGAAAGGGCATGCATTTTCTATCTTATTTTGATTTAGAAAAGGCTTTTGATACTACGTGGAAATATGGGATTTTGAAAGACCTTCATACTATGAGATTAAGAGGTGGCTTACCCATTTTTATATCCAGGATTTAAACAATAGGCAATCCAATGCAGGTTCGTGTAGGTATACCTCTGGTCATTTCGATCAAGAGCGGGGTGTTCAACAGGGAAGTATTTTGTCTACTACTCTGCTTAGTATCACGATCAACAGCTTACTTGAACTTTTGCCTGAATCCATTGAGGGTTCACGCTTTGTAAATGATTTCAACATGTTGTATAATGGAAAAGGTATACATGGCATTGAGAGAACGGTGGGTCTAAAAATATCCAGACTTGGTGTCTAGAAAATGGCTTCAAGTTCCCCATATGGGAACTTCATAGTTTTCACATGAACATCTGCAAACAAATCGCGGTTGAGATACCGAAGCTACGTCCTAGAATCCACAGTATTCTAGTCTGCATCAGAGGAGGGGAGCGTGGTTTCCCTGTGGAGTCATATGATTTCTTTTTAGTCGCCAGACGTCATCAATTTTTCCCATTTCTTAGTTATCCCACCAATCCAAGGTATGCACTCTTGAAGAAGTGTAAACCTCACAAATATCCAAAACTTGTATTCGATGGGACTGACATTAAGGTAGTGTAAGAAGTCAAAGGTCTTGAGTGGTTGAAGGTGGTTACCAGCTATAGTGGAGATGAGACCAGAAATACTTCTTCATTTATGTCGATCATTTATTCTTTCTGAACTTGATTATGGTTCTATCGTTTACAGTGGTGCGTGCAAGTTAGACTAGGCCCTTTTAGATCCAATTCTGTATAAGGGACTAATAATTTGTCTTGGAACGTTTAGAACATCTGTTAAAGAAGTTTATTTGTTGAAACTTCCTTTGAAACTTCGAAGGGTCAAGCTTTCACTACAAAATTTAATTGTTCAAATCATGTATATAACTGTGTTTTAAGCCTCAGCATGTAGATTTATATTCAAAGAAAATGCCTCTTGTCGCAATCTTTGGAATTCGTAATAAGCCACACACTCCTTATTTGCAGTTAGCCAAATTTAAAAAGGCTGACATAAACCCACTTGGGTATCAGCAAGAATATGGCCTACCCTAAGAAAAATATGAATCACATCAGGCTACATATACCGATGGTTCCAAAGATGGTAACAGATTGGCGTGTGCTGCTATATTTGGTTCTAAAACCAAACCCCATCGATTACTAGACAATTATTCTCACTGCTGAAGGCAAAGCTGCTTTGACGGCCTTGGAAGGTATTGGGCCCAGCAAAATAAAAAATAATGTCATATTCTCAAACCCACTCTCATATCTGCTTAATATACACTATGTTAGATACGAAAATTAGAATGAAGGTATTTATTTTTACAGAATATTCCTCGTTAATTGATAATAACAAAACAATCAAGAAAACTTGCGTCAGTCAGACATGGAGGTTAACACAAAGTTGTCCAGCATACGAATATTCTCAAGGCAGGTTTATTTGAAAACAAGTTATATGGATGGAAAGGTTTAGAACAAGATTTACCGGTTTGGAGTTTCCATTCATTCTTCCACTGTTATTGTCAATTGAGTGGCTGTTTGGTATTGAATGAAGTTTTGTAGTTGGGTGAATTGGCACACGTTTGCTTGTTGGTCTATACTTACGGGTGTCTATATTGTCTGACTGACATAGAATTTAAAGGTTGTAATAATTCATATTTGTATATGAAAATACACCCCATACAATTTCCCATATCTACCATAGTGTACATAGGAGCAAGAAGATCATAGTATTTTCATAACTGTAATTCAGCACTGTGGATTAGTTCTTTATTGACTTCTGTTGACAACGCCCAAAAGCTTCTGTAATTATGTTCTTTATTTCACATTGTTCGTCTAAATAGGTATCATAGTTGTATTCAGCCTGCTAGGAGGAATATTTTGGTATATCACACTCATCGAACATATTGCAAAAACGGTTATCAGACCGCATATACTTTTTTTCCAAAATAGGTACCCCCTTAAGGATGTCTGCTGGTGGTAAATCAAAGTAATTAACTTTTTGAATAATGTGTGTTGGTGCATTCATAATTGTGTAATATGAGAAAAAACAAAGAAAAAAATATAGGTTGGTGTGCATTTTTTGGCTGTAGGCAACGTTAAGTGGACTGACCCATGCTCAATTTGATAACCCAGAAAGCATAGGGAATAGCTCTAGTTTTGAAGCATATTCATGAAAAATTCATATAAATAGTATTTAACTTTTTCTTATATTCTATCTGTTTGCAGATAATCATAATGTCTATCAAAATTTAGCAAATTGGATGGATGTTGGTGTGCAAAATTCTCGGCTAGAAGGCTTTTAAAGGAAATCCCCATCTCTTAACCTAGGGAAGGGAGATAACCCAATAGAAAAACAGGCAAAATGGCTGCCAAAGGGCTATGTATCGTACGGACTGATCCCCCAAAACATGGCTGTTATTATTGAGAGTGAAGGCAAAATGACACTGAGATTTCCCAAACCCTGGAAATTTATAATTACTGTGGATAAACCCTGTAGTTTTAATAATATACTGAGAATATATATATATATATATATATAATTATGAAACTGTGGCATGTCTATCATCTGCATATAATGGTATTATTGCTGGCGGATCTGTCGATTAATACACGGAAATATATCGTTCGGAGGCCAGAGCCTCAACTTACACGACCAGTCTATATAATTCGTTTGATATTTGTATTCATGGTTTCCGTGAGATCTTTTTTCACATTGTTCCACTGTGTGATCCCGTACAGACTATCTCTCTTGGACCCTGGAACTGAACAGATGAGTCTATAGGCTGTCAACTTAGCCGTCTAACCGGACACCCAAATACCATATTATTCTTAGGTAGATCCAAGTTGTTAATAGATATAGTATGGTCATTTATGTAAAATAACGATAATTTGTTTAATGTCTTCAGCATGGTTTACTAACCATCTGACGTCATTCGGGGTTAATTTTACAACCGAGAAATTCACCTTTGGGAGAAAGCACTGCTGCAATGGGCAAACCTGCTTAACGTTAATCCAGTCTCGTTGAATATGTTTGCACTAAATGTGATATTCAGTTAATCGTGTGAAGTCGTAGAGGGACCATTTCCAAATTACGACCCAAGATCTCGCCATCAGGGGTAAATCGGAGCGTCCTATCGAGTACTCCCGAGGAATCTAAGGTTACTCAGGAAGAGTGAACATTTTGGTTTTAAGCTAATTACCTTCTGTTCTAATTAATTATTTTCAGAAAAAGTTTCATTCAACCATGCGATGTGATTTATGGGCATATCCAATTTTAAATAAGATTGCGTGTATATTCATCGACTGTTAATATTCCCTATCGTACCAGTGTTCACAAAGTCTCGTATAAGATTACTATGAATTAAGTACATGTATCAGATACTGATCTAAACCAATGTTTAGAGAGGTACACGGTATCAACGGTATGGAATGAACAATAATCATTGGATTTGGATATAATCTATAAACTTGAATACGATATGCTTTGGATTCTGAATGTGGGATCTGGCTCTTGGGATTCTTAAATAGTCACGTACGTTTTCAAATGACAGCATTATACTTCTCTCAAAGTGAAAAAATGTGTTCCTGAAATAAACGTGCACGGATGGCCAATACTCCACTACAATATTAGCTTGGTGAGTATCACGACCAAAGCTTAACTCCTACTTGGGTTTTAGTGCTACTGGTGTTTTCGACTATAGAAGAGTAAATTATTAATGGATGTTGATGCCATGTTCAATATTGAACGAAGATGTCCTGGCCCAAAGGTATGATACTACTCATCAGATTCTAGACCAATCATATGATACAGCACTAAGCAATCGTTCTATCCTCAATCAGCCGATGAAGGATACAGTCTAATTAAACAAATAATTCTACCCGTCTGTCAGCGGTGTTATATTTAACAATTTGAACTGATAGACAGCTGTAATTGTTCGCTATTTAATACATAGACAGGTCCATCTATTTTCAGATCTATTTTTGATACGCTTTGGACTAACGGATTTTTGAGTGAAAGGCTTACACTAAATGAATCGGAAGCGCTATGGCATGTACCCGGTATGGTATTGACAGGTTCCATTCGTTCAACTTTATGTGCCTTTCCTCGGCTCCATTATCCCGGCATCGGGACGTGAATAAAGCAGTAATTCAGGATTCAGTAAATCGTGATGTTCAGAGCTGTGCCTCAATCATACGCAATGTTGTATTTCGCTTCAGATTGCTATTAAAAGCCTTCATTTCGACAAGTCAGTTATCTCTGTTTAGGATTAGAACACACACTGGATTAAAATGGTATTTTGCCATGTAAATAACAATTTTTATCTTAGAAATACGTGCATAATACTTAATTTGAATAGATTCGTACACGACGTGTACGAGTAGTAATAAATTTATAGCATAGTTAATTTAAATGTTTACTCCATGATACACCATATGGGTCCTTCTTAATTATTATTTTGTTGTCAATAGTTAATGTTCAGTAATGATCAGATATAGATAACAACATTGAAAAAAATATTGGCATGCTTGATGTCTCTATTTGTGAATTTGTATTGTATGTAGTTGTATGTGAGCCTCAGATTATATATGAATGTACTGTGTCTGGAATAAAATTGATTGAATTCCATTCGGGTGTACAGGTTTTATTCATGCCACAACTCGGACAAGAAGAAATCAGTATTGCAGACTGACGTGCCAGCCAGCATGCCTCATACGAATCGACCGAACTATTTAATGCACAGAACAATAGTTTTATGTGGTTGTTGTTATGAGGAATACAAAGATCAAGTTAAATACTACATAAACGTTCCGTCGTTTCCCTTAACCTTCTGAATAG
Organism: Hanleya hanleyi; assembly: GCA_036873755.1. Taxonomy (NCBI): domain Eukaryota; kingdom Metazoa; phylum Mollusca; class Polyplacophora; order Lepidopleurida; family Hanleyidae; genus Hanleya; species Hanleya hanleyi. The sequence goes on along the minus strand of JAVTVY010001767.1, from coordinate 21,718 downwards.
GAAAAGTTATTCAAACCGGAAAGGCACGCTATGTTACAGATAACCAATCCAAGTAAACCTGAACATCGTCATGTGACGAGGTTTTCTTTGATAACCAAAGGGAAACTATGTTTGCGCTGTTTTTCAAACGCGAAATGTACATTTCATTCGAATAGCCAATCAGTTGAATTCTAAAGAGGTCATGCATAGACCGCGACATATTTACCCAGCTGAAGAGAAATCGTCACATATGGTGAAGTTCGTATAGTGTTAAACGTCGGTTATGTGAAGAGTCACCTCGCTAACATGCAGGTAATGTTTTCAAGATATCAAATCATTGCACGTTACCACGAGAGAAAGACTGGGCTTACATATGTGGTGCATACAATCTCAGTACACCGCCACGGTATGGTCGCAGATAGAACATCATCATGGGACATCATTGAAAACTGTTGACCGCTTCTCTCTCGAAGAAAACCATACTGTGTTTCTATTATTTATATTTCATATACATTTGGAAGTGATGCTGTCATACGAAATAGGTCGATTATTGACGTGGAAATTATTTATCGACGACGGCTAAATATTTAATGTCACATCTGACATTTGCTCTCTAACTTTACTCGAATTGGCGCTGTATTCTCTTCTAGTTTCACTTGATAGAGCTTGCCAAAAGTTTTCCATTGCCATCAAAGGCCGGTCCTGCTACAAGCTTTCTCGTTTTAAACTGGTTGATGAAGTTTGTTTGATGTTATGTGAACACAAGTTTTGATTGTGGATATATATTTTGTAAAATGGTGCTGCCACTGTGAGCTCGGAAACGTTATCATTTGAACAGCATTTGAAACTGAAGTCATCATTTGAACGTAAAGGTATGCCTCGGCATAGTTGGATTTCCATAAATCCCAGTGTCTTATATATCCTTGTTACAAGCGTCTAGTCCGTCATTCATAATTCAGCCGTCGTTCATTAAAGAATATCCGCGTCTATAATCCAAAGACCTATTCCATATTCCATATAACAGTATTAGCACCAAATTCAAAAGGACAATCATAGTTTACATAAACATAGGCTAGTTTCCTGCAAGAGAGAAGCGGTCAACAGTTTTCAATGATGCTGACAAGACATCATGATGTTCCAAAAATATAAAAATCCGTATCGCTGATCAGTATTCTTAATCCATAATAATCGTTGTAAATTTGTCATCTAGAGAATGATGTATCTCAGTCAAGCTTTGATTGTGGGTGTTCATATGAGCACCATGAGGATCTTGGAGTACATGGGTTCATACGGCCCCTAGCCCCGGGATAAGCGGAATTAGACACAAGTTACGAAACGTAGCGCCATAGATCTTGCACGCTACGTTCGTATTTTGCTATTGACGTTGATTAAAATCGTCACATTTAACAGAGGATCTAGCAAATCCTACTAGATCTATAGTGCCTAACGTCGCGCCCGGCAATTATTGAAACTCCATCGTGCCCAATTACGAGTATTGTGTACATGACAATATTTTTAACGGAATTCTGCGACTCGGCTTTAGTTGTCCGATTTTTACCTCCGTCGATCAGACGGAGGTCTAGGAACGCAACGTGAAATCTCCCGCCAAATAATTGTCATATGGGGAACCCACGACTCATAGTATTTCCAATAGGGATCGTCATGGTTCCCGACGAAATCTTGCACTTTTTCTTTGGACACAATTGAAATACTGGGGTTCCCCATTGCAATGCATTGCAGTGTGCCTTGCTTCTGTAGTCGGGTTCCACCGCGATCTCGAAACCAGATATATCCGGTCCTGTACTGCATCCACCGAGAGATTGAACATGGTGGCCCTCCAGCTTGGAGAGACGGACAATGCGATTTTTCGCTTCTTCTCTCTCCCGATAGACTCCATTCCAAATTGAAACTTTTTGAAATCTTTTGGAACCATTTGAAACGAATTGAAACTCACAGCGAAGCTGAACCCAAATCGCTGAACCTCAAACGACCTTGCCAAATCAGGTCAGATTTCCCATCAATTTTCTCCCCCCCCCCCCCTTTGGCTAAACTACACCCATTCTGTCCCTCTTTTCCCCATCAAAGGAAAGCTTGTGAAAATCTAGGAGGCAGAAAATATTCCCTTTCCACCAGCAAACACGTTATTAGGCTCTATTTCCCGAAATAAAATTTACGGTGGGGAAGGTCACCAAGGTCGCGCAAACCATTTCCGGGTTTGTATTTTGAGTCATTTCTTGTTTCCAAGAGTGTTTCATTACTCCAGATCTATGCGAACATGTTCTATGACATATGTTCTAACGCAGGTCAGTCTCGTTCCATCGAACTATAGCCAATTAGTCGTTAAATCAATAATCGAACAAAGGGGGCGTGGTCCATATACTTGTAATGTTGTGTAAAATGCATGTTTTATTTTTCGTTTATTTTTTATTTTGCTGCATGTTTGGGCCCGAAAAAAGTATCCGTAATATTCCACTGATATATAACGTAGATGGCAAACCTGTTTCATAGTCTGTGAAACCCAAATTGTATGAAAATTCAACGCAAACAACATGTGCTATTTTTCTTTGTTTCTATTCAAAATTCATGTTTACTTTTGGGTCAAATTTATATTTCCATGCTTGATTGAGACTGGAAATGCATTGAAACTTCCACCAGCATGTCCCGTAGCCCATAAGACTTTTACGTGGTATGCCAAGTTAAAATTGTGCGATTTATCAACGCGCAGCACATGTACCAAATTCATGTATTTATTATGTAAAATGCAGGTTTGCTTTTTTCTGCAAATTCATATTTCCCTGCCTGTTTCAGATTAAAAAACCATTAGCAAAGTTTTGATAACATGTGGCGTAGATGATAAACCTGTCACGTAGTCCTTGAAATCCAAATTGTGCAAAAATTCAACGCAAACAACATGTACAATATTGTAGCATTTTTGTGTAATAGTCATGTTGATTTTTGGGTCAAATTCATATTTCCTTCCTTGCTTGGGACTGGGAATGCATTGGAAAACTTCCGCCAACATGTCCCGTAGTCCATAAGACTTTCACGTAGTCTGCCAAATCAAAATTGTGCGATTTATCAACGCGCAGCACATGTACCAAATTTATGTCTTTGTTATGTAAAATGCAGGCTTGCTTTTTTCTGCGAATTCATATTTTCCTACCTGTTTCGGACTGGAAAACAATCAATAAAGTTCCGCCAACATGTGTCGTACATGATAAACCTGTCACGTAGTCCGTGAAATCCAAATTGTGCGAAACTTCAACACAAACAACATGTACTATATTGTAGTATTTTTGTGTAATAGTCCGGTTGATTTTTGGGTCAAATTCATATTTCCCTGCCTGTTTCGGACTGGAAAACCATCAGTAAACTTCTGCAAACATGTGCTGCTGCCCATAACAGTATCATGTAGTTCACAAGCCAAAAAACGTGTGATTCACAGCAACATGTCACATGTATAAGCTTATACATGTACAATGTCATATATGGCATGTTTACTTTTGAATTAATTTCATATTTCCAGTCATGGCATTTACCTGGAGAGCACTGAAAAACTTATGCAGACATGTGCCGCTGCCCGTAACTGTACCATGCAGTCCACAGACCACTAATCCTGCCATTTACAGCGACATAGCACATATACATGTACACTGCTTTGGCATATGTTTACCTTTAAATTTATTTCATAGTTCCAGCCATGAACTTGATGTAAGATACAATAATCTTCTGCCAACATGTTGTAAAGTCCATAAACCTGTCACGTAGGTCATGAAGCACATAAGCATCAGAGTCAGTGATTGGCCACAACCCCCCCCCTGATTCCTCAGGAAATAAACATTACGCATGTAATGATGACCGGCAGAGTGATACATGTGTCAATCGGTCAGACATTTTCAAGGATGCCCAGTTTTACCTCAAAACAACCATGCCGGACTTCATTCCTTCTCTCAGAATAACTGGATCTAACTTTTACAAAACCTGCAGCCCCCAATAGCTCCTGGATCTAGACCACATTAATGAAGGGATCTAGTTTATCGGTGCTATGGCAAAAATATCATGTAGAATGGGTTGTGTGGATAATATCAGATTCATGAAAGTTGAAGTCCTGCAGCATGCTCCACAAATATCATCAAAGGTCATAAAACTTTCTGGTCTGCGCCAGTGTGGATCTATACTTGTTTTTGTTTTGTTTGTTGTTTTTGTTTTTTTTTTGTTTTTTTGTTTTTTTTACAAAATTATCTCCCTTGACCAGGTGAGGACTTGAATGCGTCAGAAATGATTTAGCTTCTAGAAACAAAGACTTCATTTGCTGAGTACCATGGTGTTATATATTGTTATGATTGGCTTAACTTTAGGCTGGTTAAAAAAAATTTCCTGTTTAGCATCACCGCCCGCCCCCGAAATTTCGTCCGCCCCAAAAATTTTTTTTTTTTTTTTTTTTTTTTGCCTAAAAGTCCGTTTTCGACTCAAATGTCCGTTTCCGAGGCCCAAGTCCGCATTTTGTAGATAACCGAGCATGCTGAGTTGTGAAGCGTGGGCGCTTCAAAGTTGCGAAAATGCCATTCGTTATCTGCCAAGTTCGACGATCACTTGTGGACAACCAACGTTTTGAAAATCTACAATTATGAAGGCAAACAGCAGAGCAGGACGATGGATGCCACCTACTTTATTCAGAGCAGAAATTCAACTATTCAGGCAAGGTTTATTGATGATTTTATTCACACAAGCCACTAAAAAAAAAAAAAAAAAAAAATCCGCCCTCCCTACCCAGATTTATATAAAAAAATGATGCTAAACAGGAAATTTATTTTAACCAGCCTAATAGCTGCTGAAGATATTTCTAATTTGAGGATACTGGGCAATCATACTAAATTTATTTTCATAACTTCATTTATTTTCACAATAAGCAACATAATCGAGATTAGCAAGTGAAGTTTTACAACATAATATAATACGCATCATGGATCTCCTTCAGTTTAGTGTAGACATATATACCCTTGGATATCTGTTACCCTGATTCAGTCATAATATTGACTGTATTATATTGATGTCGACAAGGAATATACATAATTATTTGATAGTATTATTAATTGTATGTTGTTTATGATTAACAGGAACTTTTTATTCGCTGGAATCCAGCCATTTGTTCCATATGGGCAATATTCTCATCAGCCATCACCATTCAATATGAATGTGATACATGTACAAGTCCATGGTAATTGATACATTATGGTGAAGGTGACCTGCAACACCAGTATACAAAATTATTCCGAGCTCACTGAATCCGCACATGATGCTGAGACAGATCAGAACGAAGTGTCGGTAAAATCAGTTGTGTTTTGTAGAGGATTCTGTCAATGAGGATGCTATACTGTACACATACAAAATATGAAGTGTTGATGTGTAGGGCCTATAGCATAAAATCACAAGCAAGTTGGTAAAACTAGGCACACAGGGTCTCATTTCTGCCGCTAACGTGTTGATTTGGGTGGGGGTGTCCTCTCATGGGGAGGTGTGGGTGGGAAGGGGCCTAATGTCTCAAGTAGTATTCCAGGTTTTCCATCAATATACTCTATTCCATACCCCAATATTTCAAGCACGTGAAATCAAAGAAATATTATTTGCGGGGAATGTGACTTCCACATCCCTAGCTGGACATGCTAGTGGGGAACCCTCAATCTCACGTTAATTACCATTGGTGAAGTTCACGTCAACAAATGCAAAACTGAGCTTGGCATCCGGCCCTATGTTATTCAGTGATGTACTATTCCCCTACTGACCCTGTTGCCTCGACGGAGGTCTTTGCGCTCATTCAGCGCTTGTTTATGTTTGGATCGAAGGTGAATCCGTGTTGATGCACAGTGTGTATAGCACAAGTGTCCACACTTCAAATACCCCCTCCCCACACCCACACTCTCCCACTATCTTCAGCAATATTTACTCGTTGAGACCGCGATAATGTATTATTAATTGTTATATTATCAATAGTGTTTATTCTTCTATCAGCACATGAACAGCGTGGCAGCATTAAGTTGAGAAGATTAGCTACAGATCAGAAAAGAAGCTGTCACCTCAGGGCTTCTGGACAACATACCAACGTTCACAGTTCAGTGGTTTGTGTAAATTTCATTTGATTAGTAGGTTTTCAAGCAAAAAACAATTCCTCAGGTGAAATTATTCATCCTATGTCAAAGGCATATCTAATGTTGTATCGTTTTACCTGGCCGGCTTATGCGCGCGAGGTGAGAGGTTTCAATCAAGGTCACAAATTATGTTAACTACAATTCTGAACATTCTGTGATGAATTTCCGAATTAACGAACAACAGAGCAGTGCAGTCTAGAGAACTTCAGGTCCGGCGATAGTCGGGGAACGATCGACCATCATATCTGAACTCGTATTTATAGGACCGCAAATTGTTTGCGTCGTTTGTCGTATATGCATAATCCACATATAATAGACAGAAAACGTATAATAAGAAAATCCAAAATTTTTAGAATAACTAACATACAGAAATGGGTAGATACACAGGAAGCAGAGGCCACCCGAACGTGCACTTTCTGACAAATAAAATTGAAAACGAACCGCATTTTCTGATCGATTGCGATAAATATACTGAAAAATGTCCAGATTGCGGAGACCAACCACAAAGAAATGCGCTTCTTTCAAATTATTGAGTCCTACTGAAAAATTAGCGTGGCTTCCCAAAAATGAGAATAAGAATGTTTGTTGTGAATAATGTAGATAATTATCTTGCAGCCTGTTTGCAGTATAGGAGCATATTAATAGTCGAGAATAAGTGATATATCTACTTATATTACTGCTGGCCTATTATAATATATTGTTATTATTGCTTGCGATATTTGTTGAATCAAAGGGATGTCTGTTTTATATTTTAACTGATTATGCTGAGTGACAAAATAAAGAAATATCTATTTGAAATGTTTGAACAGTTGCCAATGATGACAATAAGACATCACTGTGTTCTTTACGCAAAAGCCTCATCACTCACAAGAATTATCTATTTCAAACACATTTTCAATCGTTTTCTAGATCATAATGTACGTCAGTAAAGATTTCAGCGTACCTGTTCATTTGAAAACCATGGAGATGTTATATATCTGGCGTTTGAACCGCACTTAGCCCCACATTGAGCGGCATTAAGACAAGTCAAGAGGCGTAGTATAAGAGATATTATTTGCTACGATCGCATTTGTCGATTACAGAGTTTGATATATGTATACGACATATGCAGATCCTTCTGAGATATTATTACCCAGGAATGACTACTAAATATCTCAATATTGTAATCGTAGGGTCGAGTTGAGTGAGAGTGAGCTTCTTTAATGAAATAGATCCAATTATGATGTTTTATCTGAACTATCAGTGAATTTCTTCAAGTACGGCGAAATATATGTCCTCAGCTGCATCGCTTTTATAGGCGTTAATGTAGAGTTTGGCGAATGAAAAGAAACGGGCTTTGGAATGGTCGACATTCTACATCGGCATCCCAAAACGACTTTATGTAGGGCTCTTTTAACAGAGTATTTCGTTGTACAGGTATAAATCTAGTTTTGCATTAGATGCATTTGGGGAGTGTAATTTTGGTATATCGATATGTGTGACGGGAAATCATTCCTATGTGTTTGTTAAATAAACCTTCCAAAATAATTCCTGTGAAGGGCACGTCAATGAAGAAGCAGATGGAAAAGTTAGGCTCAACAGATACTATTGGTATTCCGTTCCGATGTCTGTTTAAGATCTATCAAACCTGTATGGCAGCTTGAGAAAGTTCACCATCGAAGAAATGGTTCTGCAGATGGGCAGGGATAGAGTATTGGCACATTAACAAACTGTTTAGTCCAGCCAGACACCAAACGCCATGAACTAAATACTCTTTCCTGTGGCCAATTATTATGCGTATTCGCATTCGCACCTACGGATTTGTGATTGACTCAGAGCACTAGTCCAGACATATCGAGAAGATGATGGATTGTATATGTATTGTCCTCTTAGCATGGCCGTTGATGAATGGAGTGTCGAAGAATTCAATGTATGGTGTTATTGTTGGGGACTCCCTAGATGGATACACGGAAATCGTTCAGCGCCCAGAAATCAAATATTAACTTAAATGGCCAGTCTACATAATACGTCTGACATTTGTATTCATGGTTTTCTATCGTCCCATGAGATCATTCTTAAGCAGTGCAGTACTGTACCATCCCGTACCCATGGACAAAACAGACTAACTCTCTTGAACGCTTGAACTGATCAACGCCGTCAACCGATGTAGCTGAGACTGTCGAATTAGCAGCCTAACCTGACATCTGAATACCATATTATTCTTAGGTAGATCCAAGTTATTAAATTAGTATGGTAATTTCTCTTGCAAACTTGAACACTTGAACACTTGAACGTGGTCGTCTTCACTGGATACATGTAAATGAGGAATCGTGATACTCGGTTAAGTATTGTCATAAGGACTTGAACACTTGAACGTGGTCGTCTTCACTGGATACATGTAAATGAGGAATCGTGATACTCGGTTAAGTATTGTCATAAGGAATAGACAAAATCATTTCGGATGAACCGCAAGACATAGGAAATTGAAAATGAACATTACAAATAAGAAAACTATGCGCCAAAAACAGTTTCCTTAAGCAGATGTCAATTTGACATAATATGATGAAAGAACTCTAGCGTGGACTTCCAACTTTACCATTATATATTTAGAATGACAAAGGATTTGAAATGTTCATTCTATCACAACAAAGAATTAGTTCTTCTTTTGTCCATTGCAAGGATATTTCTTGATAAGAAGAAGATAGGAGAATCGTCGCATTGATAGTTATCAATGAAAATTACCTTTGCTTCACGAGATTGTGGGTAGTAAAACCACGGAGCCTATAATGATAGGCTCCATGGTAAAATCCAGCAATCATCCAATTAACATACAGGCGTCTAGTCTGTCATTCAGTATTCAGCCATCGTCCATTAAAGAATTTCACGGTCCATAATCCAAAGACCTAATTCATATAACAGCATTAGCACCAACTTAAATAAATAAATAAATAAATCATAGTATACATCAACATAAGCTAGTTTCCTGTTAGAGAGAAGCGGTCATCGGTTTTCATACTGCCCCTAGCTCCGTGTTAAGCGGAATTAGGCACGAGTTACGAAACGTAACACCATAGATCTTGCCTGCTACATGCTTCCCTCTCTGGGTTTGTGAGAGTGCACGTTACAGAAAATGTGCCGACAGACCATGTTTATCGTGTGGAGACTACAACTCGTGTGGTGCTATGTAGCGATCCAGAGAGTAAAACTTTACATTGTATGCGGGTGGCTGGGTGGGTTCAGGTTCCTGTTGCTTCAATGCATTTTGATGAGAAGCAACAGGAACTTGATAATGTGATGTTCAGCACTGTAATATCACTTGTCTTTATTGCACCATGTAAGCGTCCTGTCTGTTACAACACATATAAGGGAAGTGGGAAGAGGTGCCGACATACTGACACAGTCACATGACTTCACAGTATAGTCTTCCGGTTAACCTATTCTAAAGCACATACCAAGAATCTAATCTAATCTAATCTGTCTTGTGCGCTGTTCTCAGTGTTTTATAGGGTGGATGGAGGATGTTTGGTTCCATGCTGCTTCAAAGATTTCTTCTTTGAAGTAGCAAGAACACAACTGGGCTGGGTGGCGGTTAGTTGGTTCGTCGTGATATAGCTGAAATATTGTTGAAAGCGACGTTAAATTCTATTCACTCACTCACTCACTCCATTCCATATTAGTCGACACGAGAAACACCGTAATGTACAACTGTACGATGCAGAATTTAGCCCTTTTCAACTATGGGATCGCCGATAAAGTTAATTGCGTTCGCTTCTATAAGATCTATTAAATAGGATTCCTTGTATATTGACCATTTAATGAGGAAAATATTTCATTCCAAGTAAATTGCATCAACGCAATATGACTTTTCGCCTCCACTAAAAGGCGATACATATCGCATGCTGATAGCAAAATACGAGCGTAGCGTGCAAGATCTATGGCGTTACGTTTCGTATCTTGTGTCTAATTCCGTTTAACCCTGAACTAGGGGCAGTATGAACCCATGTACTTCAAAATCCTCATGGTGCTCATATGTACAGTCACAATCAAAGCGTGACTGAGATACATCGTTCTCTAGATGACGACTTTACAGCGAATACCATATGGATTAAGAATACTGATCAGGAACATCATGATGTCTTGCCGGCATCATTGAAAACTGTTGATCGCTTCTCTCTTGCAGGAAACTAGCCTATGTTTATGTATACTATGATTATCTTTATGCATTTGGTGCTAATGTTGTTATATGGAATAGGTCTTTGGATTATGGACGCGGATATTCTTCAATGGACGACGGCTGAATTATGAATGACGGACCAGACGCTTGTAATTAACAACTGGAAGTACTGTTGTACTGATCCCCCCGCAAAACATGACCGTCGTCATCGCGAGTGTGAAGGCAATATATCATTTTCAAGACAATTACTTATTCAAATGAAATATAAATATATGGAGCTATTAGCATTTCTATTATGTATATATACTTGTGCTGTATTGACAATTTTAGAACAGTTAAAACTTAGCTCAAATGACATTAGAGAGGACTGTTTTCACTGATTAATATTCATGTCCATTTTGAACTCAATTTGAACTCAATTTGTACTGTGGAAATAAGCACTCTCTTTTCATGGATTAGAACAAAACCTATAGGACCTAACATTCAAAAGCCCACTCAACATTATAATCTGGGAATAATGAGATTGCTCTGCAAAACTTCACGAAGGAACAAAATACACTTGCAAACGAATTGAATGGTGTATTGTTAGGACACGGCCACATAGACAATATATATAACAAAAGAAACCCCACTGCCAAATCCAAGCTCTTTTGTATATCCATTGAGGTATCCTCATTGGCTGGTCAATAAGGAATGAGTAATGGTGCACAAACACACGTCCAGCATAAGTCAATTTGTGCATCGTTAGGTTAAAGAGTAATTTCTGAGGTTCAAATTGAGTTCAAAATGGAAGGTCTACAAAACTTCAGACAGCTGAAATAGTACAACTTTGGAAGTTCTCCAAGATTCATGGAGGAAGGTACATGGATTTCTCTCAGTGATGCCAGAATGGCCCCTGTTATACCTATTATCAGTCTCTTAAAGTTGGGTTGATTTTTGGGATGAGTTCTGGCCATTCTAAAATTGATTCAGGCCGTCCAGTATAGATCTTTAACTCCTCTTTCTACCTGAATATTCTAAAATTACATGACCGTAAGTAGTAGTATAAGTGGATTACAGACCGCATTTTGACGAGTGCGCAGGTGTTTCTGCGCAGATTTGCGGAGGAAGTGCGGAGGGTCAGGGGATTCCCCAGTGGGGGTTTCCCAATGTCGATCACGTGATCAAGGCATGTCTAGACTTGTTCTGGGTTGTACAGTTCTGCCATGCGGAGGATGGGTACTAGTATTTCGCTGACGTCCTAGTAATAAACATAATCTATAGGTGTTGTACCATGTTAATAGGATCAGTCTAACATCTGTACCACCCTAGGGTCGAGTGTTTATTGTCCCGTGTATCTCCGCAGAAAATCAACAAACAAAATGGCGGCTCCAGGATGGTGTGGGGACGCCCTTGCCACATCACGGCGTCGATCCTAACCACAGCGCCATCTGCACACACTGACGCAAGGGAGACAACTCGTGTGGACCAACCGTGTGGAAATAGCCGTGTTGGAGCTAGGGGAGCCACTAATGGACCAATGGGGTCGAGTGAGGTATCAAAGTGAAGCTTAGGTGAAGGAGCATCTAATGGGCTGGGTGTGGCATTGAAATATCGGCATTCTGCGCATGCGCGCTGGCCCAAGGGTATGAAAATAGACGTTTTGGAGCTAGGGGAGCCCCTGATGGTCCAATGGGATCGAGTGAGGTATTAAAGTGAAGCATTCGTGAAGGGGCATCTGATGGGCTGGGTGTGGGGTTGAAGTATCGGCATTCTGCGCATGCGCGGTGGCCGAAGGGTATGGAAATAGCCGTGTTGGAGCTAGGGGAGCCACAAATGATCCAATGGGATCGAGTGAGGTATCAAAGTGAAGCATTCGTGAAGGGGCATCTGATGGGCTGGGTGTGGGGTTGAAGTATCGGCATTTTGCGCATGCGCGCTGGCCCAAGGGTATGGAAATAGCCGTGTTGGAGCTAGGGGAGCCACAAATGATCCAATGGGATCGAGTGAGGTATCAAAGTGAAGCATTCGTGAAGGGGCATCTGATGGGCTGGGTGTGGGGTTGAAGTATCGGCATTCTGCGCATGCGCGGTGGCCGAAGGGTATGGAAATAGCCGTGTTGGAGCTAGGGGAGCCACAAATGGTCCAATGGGATCGAGTGAGGTATCAAAGTGAAGCATTCGTGAAGGGGCATCTGATGGGTTGGGTGTGCGGTAGGAATATCATTCTGCGCATGCGCAGACGCAATGCGGAGCTCTCGTTCAATCAGAAGCGAGTATTTCAAATTCGTCACAGAGCTGTCAGCCAATCAGAAGCGAGTATTTTGACCCGGTGCATTATGGGCCATATCCAAGATGGCGGCACGTATGTTCAAGATGGCGGCACATCCGGTGTCGAAAACTGGCCATTTCGTCGGGATGTGGTCACCTAGTGTCGAAAACTGGACCTTGTATGGGTCCTGCTAGACGTTTTGGAGCTAGGGGAGCCCTAATGGGCCGATGGAGTTGTATGAGGTATCAAAGTGAAGTATATTTCAAGCATGGGTGGGTGCATGTAAAATTTTTCCTGAAAAAATACGGAACACGGACTTTATCCTAAATTACGCGAAAATGCCTATATGGGGTATGGGGAGTATAGGACCATCCTGGGAAACCTACTTCTCGACATTTGCGGTATAGGTTGTGAGGTCTCGTTTTCTTAGTCTCGTCATGTAGAACATGATAGGAAGTGTCGCGAAGCGAATCGTTGAAATTTTTGAAAAAGTACGATATAGCCCCATATAGTCCCATACTGTGGTATAGGATCAATGTTTGTCCCCCTGGGAAACCTACTTCTCGACATTTGCGGTATAGGTTGTGAGGTCTCGTTTTCTTAGTCTCGTCATGTAGAACATGATAGGAAGTGTCGCGAAGCGAATCGTTGAAATTTTTGAAAAAGTACGATATAGTCCCATATAGGCCCATACTGGGGTATAGGATCAATGTTTGTCCCCCTGGGAAACGTACTTCTATACATTTGCGGTAGGGTTGTGGGGTCTCGTTTTACTCGTCTCGTCATGTAGAACACGATAGGAAGTGTTGCGGAGCGAATCGGTGAAATTTTTGAAAAAGTACGATATAGCCCCATATAGACATATATATATAAATATATATTCCCATACTGGGGTATAGGACCGATGTTTGTCCCCCTGGGAAACCCACTTCTCGACATTTGCGGTAGGGTTGTGGGGTCTCGTTTTTCACGTCTCGACATTTAGAGCACGATGGGTAGGGTTGCGGAGCGAATTGGTGAAATTTTTGAAAAAAGTCACCAAGGCCTGGGTAGGCCCATAGGCCTATACTGCATGGCTATGGGTGAATAGGGCCATACGGGGTGGACATGTTGGAGACTAGGTGAGTCCCTGGTGGTCCAATGGGGTCGAGTGAGGTCTTATTTTGAAGCTCTCGTGCAGGAGCATCCGACTGGGCTAATGGTTCGTCCGTGTTCAATAGTCTGCGCATGCGCAGTCTGGCCGTAGTATAGAAAACAGGCATTTTGGGTGCTATGTAGGGGTGTGTTTGGGTTAGAGATGGGCTAATCACGGTTCGAATGGGTCGTGTGAGGTGTCAAAGTGAAGCTTGTGTGGGGTAGAGTCAGAATGGTGTGTTTTTGAATGCAAGTCGCGTCAATCTGCGCATGCGCAGTTGGTTGTAGTAAGTAAAGTGGCCATTTTGGGGCAGTACATGAAGGTGTTTGGGGTAGAGATGGACCGCTATGGGTCCGAATAGGTCGTGGAAGGTGTCAAAGTGAAGCTTGTGTGGGTTAGAGTCAGAATGGTGTGTTTTTTAATGCATGTCGCGTTAATCTGCGCATGCGCAGTTGGTTGTAGTAAGTAAAGTGACCATTTTGGGGCAGTGCAGGTAGGTACACTTCCGATCAGCTGAAAGGTTAATGTTAGCGCACCAATGGCGCGCAAACGAAGCGCGCCAACACAAAGGTATAGCGCGCTAATGCCCATGATTATCGGCTGGCCATTGTTCTAACTCTGTTGAATGTAGTCCGTCGACATGACTGAACACAGGCCGCGAGCTATCAGCACGGTCAGACAATGGCTGGAAGCGAGCTGCTTTGTTTGCTTTGTTAGCGAGCGATCGTTGACGCGACAGAGCTCAAGAAAATCAGTTGGGAGTCCACGTGGCATTAATCGGCACGAATTTTTAAAAGGAAATAGATTTAAGATTTATTTTAATCATAAACACTGTTTCCATCCCTCCCTCCATCCACGACATCAAAACCAACATTTCAAATGTGTTAATGTATACTTCCTGTCGAACAGTATAACGGATGTTATATTGTCAGCAAGAAAACAACACTGTAAAGATTAATAATCTCGTTAAGTTTGGCGTAAACAAGTGGAGAATATAAACATAACAGTGCATTCTCTCTCTGACGGGGTAAAGCGATATCCCGCTTTCGTCCAACAAAATGCACGTCTGTGTATCATTTGAAAAGAAATGAAATGGCATTAACTTATTGTTTATGTAGAAATCTCTGTTATTGTTTCTTTTTTGTTATTTAGCTGGAACGATGAATGCGTGGGCCATAAATGTTAATTCTTATTTTCTCATCGGAAGTTTCGTGTGCAACCTTTAACAGTCGGGTGGTAACGAATAAAGAGCATATACAATTGGAGTATTTGTCATTCTCTGTAAGGGGCTAATTGATCTTTTGAGTTTCTGTGTATATTTTGGTTAGGCGGTTGTAACAAGACAAGCCAAAGAGACAACTTGTCTGTCCGAGCACTGCATGTTGCCCCGATTATGACCTCGACTCGCCCGCGTGTCTGAATTTATACGAAGCTGTATTCATTTGTAATGTTACGTTCAACCGTTTTACTGACCGTTCTGAAAGAGGAGGCGGCCTTCGCAATTTGCACACACCAACGTTTTATGAATTCTGATAATATATTTATCTTTGGGGAAACTTTTGGTAATGAAGATTATTCGTAGTCTCAACCGAATGTTCACAAGACGGCCGAGTTTCCTTGGAGCGCAAACAAAAAATAATAGATAATCATTTACAGCATTCTTATTGAAGTCAAATATTCTATATATTTTTTTAATTACTTAGCCAGTAATTTAAACTGTAGAATAGATGGTGCATCCCCGACATCAAAACCAACATTTCAAATGTGTTAATGTATACTTCCTGTCGAACAGTATAACGGATGTTATATTGTCAGCAAGAAAACAACTGTAAAGATTAATAATCTCGTTAAGTTTGGCGTAAACAAGTGGAGAATATAAACATAACAGTGCATTCTCTCGGACGGGGTAAAGCGATATCCCGCTTTCGTCCAACAAAATGCGCGTCTGTGTCTCATTTGAAAAGAAATGAAATGGCAGAGTGGAAGACGGCCGAGTTTCCTTGGAGCGCAAACAAAAAATAACAGATAATCATTTACAGCATTCTTATTGAAGTCAAATATTCTATATATTTGTTTAATTACTTAGCCAGTAATTTAAACTGTAGCATATATTGTGTTCTTGCCGTACATCGCTAGAGGGGAACTCTTTGAAAACAATTCAGTGTTAAGCATTGAAGGCTGTTAGCGCGCAATCTGCCAACGGGGAGCCTTTGTTTACCGCCGACATGCTCACAATGGTTCAGTGGTTTGACCGGACTATATTCAACCGGCGCGTGGCGGCAGCGGTCACATCATGGGGGGGTGTAATAAGTCTTGGTGATTAGGCCAGCATGTTGGCGCGCTAACGGCGCGTAAACACTGTTCACTAATTGGAAGTTTAAGCTGATCTGAAGTGTATTTGGGATAGAGAGGGACCATCCTTGGTCCGAATGCGTCGTGTAAGGTGTCATCTTGTAGCTCTCGGGGTGTAGATCCCGATTTAAGGGCTGTTCACGTCATCTGTGACGTCATCAGTGACGTAATCAGTACGAGTAGTAGCGAAAGTGGACATTTTGGGGCAGTGAAAGGAAGGTATTTGGTGTAGAGATGGACCATCCTTGGTTCGAATGCGTCGTGGGAAGTGTCATTTTGTAGCTCTCGGGGTGTAGACCCCGATTTGGGGGATGTCTGCGTCATCTGTGACGTCATCATTACGAGTAGTAGCGAAAGTGTGCAATTTGGGGCAATGAAGGTATTTGGGGTAGAGATGGACCATCCTTGGTCCGAATGCGTCGTGTAGGGTGTCATTTTGTAGCTCTCGGCGTGCAGACCTCGATTTGAGGGCTGTCCACAGCATTTGTGACGTCATTGGTGACGTCATCAGTAGGAGTAGTAGCGAAAGTGTGCATTTTGGGGTAGTGAGGGAAGGTATTTGGCATAGAGATGCTTCATCCTCAGTCCGAATGCGTCGTGTGGGGTGTCATCTTGTAGTTCTCGGCGTGCAGACCTCGATTTCAGGGCTGTCCGCAGCATCTGTGACGTCATTGGTGACGTCATCAGTAGGAGTAGTAGCGAAAGTGGGCATTTTGGGGCAGTGAAGGATGGTATTTGGTGTAGAGATGGACCATCCTTGGTCCGAATGCGTCGTGTGAGGTGTCATCTTGTAGCAACGATCACCAACGCCATTCTTAATGCTTCAACGCCCAGGTGAAATAGCTCAGAAGCTCTGATATTCCATGGAATTGTCACTAATTCTTCGAAATGCAGTGACGCCCGTCGTTACACCTTAACACTCTAACATAACACCATGATATAGACCGGACAGAGAACAACAACAGCAACAACAACAATGAACACACATGAGAGAACAACAACAACAAGAAGTTTTTTTTCATATAGTTTATTCTCCCCAATGTTACATCATACCCACGTTGGGGGAGCCGCGTTGGGTATATTTACAATTCAAGAATATTCTTGTCCAATCAGAGGCCACCATTTGCATCTGTCATATTCGTTCCTGTCCGTTAGATGTATTCTCGGCTACTCTTGTCCAATCAGAAGTCGCCATTTCAGAAAGTTCTATCTTCGGCCATGTTCGCTCTGAACCGTTTGTTCTAATCGTCATCGGACAGGCCAGGATACCGTTGAGGAAACATATCCTCAGATAGTTGTTTGCGCATTCTGAGTATCTATCAGTGCATGGGTGAATACTTTCATCCGATGGGGGTGGTGGGTCAGTTTAACCACGAAGAACGTAACATTGGTGACCCTCTCCACTATCCACTTGGTGTTGGGACGCTGTTCATAGGCCCATTCTAAGGGATCCACAGTGTCCAGTTGGGCCAGCATCGTCTCTAGCGACGCCCGATTGGTGATTGTGAAAGGCTGGTCGTACACTGGGTTGATGGCACTGGAATAGAAATAGCACAATTCACGCGTCATCTTATGGCATAAGATGTACCCAAATGCTACATTTAATGTGAAGGACGTAGGTTGGTCATTGAAGATGGCTTCCACGTAGCTGCGTAGACGGCGAGGTCGGTCAGTCGGAAATTGTACAAGTCCAATATAGGGCGATGCGGTGGAAGCAGTGTCGGATCATGGACCAATGGCGTCGATACATCTCACTCACTGGATGATCTTCGGGTAAGAGATCGCTGGGAACATCCACCGCATCTTCCAGAAAATGTTCGTTGTTGTCAGGCGTATGACTGGAAACAGTGATGCTAGGGACCGGCTGGATATCTAGGCTCTTCTGAGCTGTGGGTATAGGCAGGCTCTCCGTGATCGCATCACCAGTGGCATTCTCCTCCCCGGGTTCATCTTCAGTGGATCTGTCCCTCCTGGGTACCTCTTTAGTGGAAAGTTGTCCCTCATGCCGTGGTGATGCACCATGAATCAAACGCTCATGCCGTTTTAACTGACTGGGTCGTTTGAAGAGTTGACCACATTCTTCGCATGGACGCTTGGATGGCCCATGAATTGAACGTTCATGGCGCTGTAAATGATCTGGGCGCTGAAACGACAGTGTAGGCCTACATATCGTACAGCTATACCGGGCGGTTCCATCGTGCTTGGTAGCCTCATGGCGGCGCAAGTCGTGCCGGCGAGTGAATGATTTCGAGCACGTAGTACAAGTGAACATCTTGGTGGTTGACAGAGGGTCTGATGAAACGGCCAGGCCGTTTCCTTTTTATAGCAAGCTAGCTGTTGATCTATTTTTAGCACAATCAGTTCTAAACTAGTGGAAAACCCCTATCACCTCTAGCCAAAAGGGCTAATATCTGTCCCCGGGCTTATTGGGATCTGCCTATCAAGTCAATGGGGTGATGTGAATAACAACAAGTTCAGCAATGTTCATACAGTTTATTATCCCCAATGTTACATCATACCCAGGCTGGGGGAGCCGCCCTGGGTATGTTTAGTATGTTCGCATTCGAAATATCAAACACCGTGTTTTATTATTCAACGCATCGTCACATCAGGCACAAGTGTTTACTGAGCTCAAGTCAACGATCAGCATGTAGACATAGAGAGTATGTACGGCATGTTGTGGTATTCATCAGTGCATGGGTGACGCATTCACCCGATGGGTTGATTGCTCGTCTTGGTCACGAAAAACGTAACATTGGTTACCCTCTTTACCACCCATTGTGTGTTGGGGCGTTGACGATGGGCCCATCTCAAGGCATCCAATTGTTCCACTTGGGTCAGCATCATCTCTAGCGACGCCCGGTGAATGATGGTAAACGGCAGGTCAAATACAAGGTTGTTGGCACTGGGGTAACAATACCGTAACTGGTCCGTCTTTTTGTGACGTAAGATGTACCCGAAAGCGACATTTAATGTGAAGGCCGTTGGTTGGTCATTGAAGATGGTTTCCACGTAGCTGCGTAAACGGGTGAGTTTGGTCAGTGGGAAATTGTAGATATCTTCAATAGGGCGATGACGGTGGAAACAGTACCGTGTCATGGACCAATGGCCCCGATCGTCGTCACTCACTGGATGGTTGTCCTGTAAGAGATCGCTGGGAACATTTATGGGCTCGACCATAAAATGTTCGATGTTGTCAGGCGAATGACTGGGAGCAGTAATGCTGGGGTCCGGCTGGATATCCAGGCTCTTCTGAACTGTGGGTATTGACAGACTCTCCGTCATCGCATCACCAGTGGCATTCGTCTCCCCGGGCTTATCTTCACCGGGTCTGACCTTCCACGGCTCCTCTTCAGTAGAAGGTTGTCGCTCATACCGTGGTGATGAACTATGAATCAAACGTTGGTGTCGCAGCAACTGACTGGGTAGTTTGAAAAGCCGACCACATTCATAACATTGTTCCTTCGCACCCTCGTGGAGTGAGCGTTCATGGCGCAGTAAAACATCCTCCCGATTGAAACGACCGTGCGCAGGTTGTACATGTATACCGAGCATCGTTGTGGGTGGAGGGCTCGTGGCGTCGTAAATTATCTAGACGAGTAAACAGCTTCTGGCAAGTTGTGCAAGTGAACATCTTGGTGGTTGACAGAGTGTCTGATGAAACGGCCAGGCCGCTTCCCTTTTATAGCACACTAGCTGGTGATCTATTTTTAGCACACTCAGTTCAACTATCCCCAAGTCGAGAGCCGAGCCGTGACATCTTCGGTAACCTCCGTGTCTCTTTGGGCACCTCAAAGTCTGTGGAGCTCAGAGCTCGGAAGCGACATTTGCATATGACCACTGCGAGGTCACAGGGCAGTGAAGGATGGTATTTGATGTAGAGATGGACCATCCTTGGTCCGAATGCGTCATGGGAGGTGTCATGTTGTAGCTCTCGGGGTGTAGACCCCAATTTTAGGGATAGCCACAGCATCTGTGACGTCATTGGTGCCGTCATCAGTACGAGTAGTAGCGAAAGTGGGCATTTTTTAGCAGTGAAGGAGTATACACTATGTACAAATAGAATACAGGTGGTATGTGCAAATAGAATAGTAGTGGTATGTATAAGGTACAAAAAAAAAAAAAATTCTGTCAGGAGTAGGATTCGAACCTACGCCAGCTCTTCGCCGACCAGCACTTAATACCGGCGCCTTAGACCACTCGGCCATCCTGACTGTTTACAGTTTTTAACTCGTGTATCAACAGTTATATAGTGTGTTCGACATTTTTTCACAAGTCCAAGTAAGTAGTGCTTACACCATCGGCCAGGACTTTCCGTTTCGGGTAAAAGAAAGTAAAGGCGTCTCGTTGCTGGATGTACGTCCGCATTTCGGATGCTCTTGGAGCTCGGCGCTTCGGAGCTCTTGGAGCTCCGAAGCTCATGGAGCTCCGGAGGTCACTTCCGCTTCCGTTCACGTGACCGGAACTGACCTTTGACCCCGGCGCGCGCGGTGTAAAGGTTTCCACCGCGGTGGAAACCTTTGCGCGCCTTTGCTGACGATTCTGCCCTCTGGAAAACCGCACGCTCCATAAAAAAATTGACAGGTATAATGCAAAATACACTAGATACAATTAGCGGCTGGGCCGATAAATGGGGCTTCAAATTTTCCGCCCTAAAAACAACGGGCATTATATTTTCAAACAATAAACACATTGACGTCAAACTAACACTAGGAGGTCAGAAAATTGAATTCAGAAATAGTGTTAAATACCTAGGTATGATCTTTGACAGAAAACTCACATGGAAAGACCACATCGACCAACTAGTCCTCCGCTGCAATAAAGACCTGAACCTCATGAGGTGTGTGTCTGGCACAAACTGGGGAGCGAGTAAATATAGTCTGATAAAATTATATCAAACCTTAATCAGGTCAAAAATAGATTATGGGTCCATCGCCTACCAATCAGCATGTAAGACACAACTAAAAAGAATAGACAGCATCCTATATTCTGCTCTAAAAATAGCTACTGGAGCCTTCAAGGGAACCGCCTTATGTAGTCTTCAAATAGAAACCAATGAGAAACCCTTACATTTAAGACGAGAGGAACTGTCCCTGAAATATGCAGGAAAAACTAGAGCTAAGGGCGAAAATCACCCATGCCACAAAAATTTTGAAGATAAAAGTGAATATGAATATTTAAAGAAAAACTGGGAAAAAGACTCCGCCCCCCTCGGCTACACCGTAAATAACCTATTCCAAGAGCATGAAATACCCATCGCGCACATCTGCGACACAGACAAGATCACTAGACCACCCTGGGAATTAGAGTCGCCCCACGTGGACACTAGTATTCACGACTACCTCACAAAGAAGGACAACCCAGACTTTATAAGAGCCACCACCCTCGAATATATCAACCAAAACTGGGAAAATTACTTAAAAATCTATACAGACGGATCGAAAAACACAAGTAATAACACAGGATCAGCTTTTGTTATACCTGAGCTCAACATACAAAATGGTTTCAAACTTCCAGATAATATGTCTGTGTACACTAGCGAACTGATTGCTATAATAAAGGCTCTCGAATGGATCATCGAACACAAACCAATCCGTGCGGTGATACTCAGTGACTCCCTTAGTGGACTCACATCCATCCAAAATTCTATATCTGACAGTAGACCTGATCTCATACACAAAAATAGAATGTATATGTACACAA
>JAVTVY010001766.1:0-36767 GCA_036873755.1 Hanleya hanleyi | reverse complement strand
TTCTTGCACTCACTCACACCACAGGTCGAGTGAGGTATCAAATTGAAGCATAGGTGAAGGAGCATTTAATGGACTGGGTGTGGAGTTGACATATCGATAAAAAATGGATATGACCTTGAACTGATCACGTGACCTCCCCGTGAGGGAAAACCCCAGAACCAAGTCAGTACATGCATCCCATAGTCCCAGGTCACGCCCGATTCACGCAGACCGGAAGTGACGTCATACACCTGCGCACAACCGTGATGGAAAAAACCCAGAACCAAGTCAGGACATGCATTCCACACAGGCAGAATGCAGGCAGGCAGACAGGAAGGCAGGCAGGTAGGGAGGGCTGGCGGCTGGCTGGCTGATCAAGCTGTGTGGTCAGGTAAGTCACTGATTGAATACACCCCTTTCCCTAAAATCAACTCCTTTTTATACATTTTACTACTCGCGTCATCTTGTACCCAATTCTCCCACATCTTGGCGGCCATCTTGTACCCTCCTCCCACATCTTGGCGGCCATCTTGTACCCACCTCCCACATCTTGGCGGCCATCTTGTACCCACCTCCCACATCTTGGCGGCCATCTTGTACCCACCTCCCACATCTTGGCGGCCATCTTGTACCCACTTCCCACATCTTGGCGGCCATCTTGTACCCATAATTCTCCCACATCTTGGCGGCCATCTTGTACCCATCTCCCACATCTTGGCGGCCATCTTGTACCCACCTCCCACATCTTGGCGGCCATCTTGTACCCACCTCCCACATCTTGGCGGCCATCTTGTACCCACCTCCCACATCTTGGCGGCCATCTTGTACCCACCTCCCACATCTTGGCGGCCATCTTGTACCCACCTCCCACATCTTGGCGGCCATCTTGTACCCACCTCCCACATCTTGGATGCCATCTTGTACCCAGCACACACACACACGCATGCGCACACACCCCATTGTGACGTCATCACAAGTTCTGCGCATGCGCAGTGAAGCGCTATTCTATCAATTTAGCCTTTGTATACTACTAACCTTTCCATGCATTAATCTTGCACCTACACATTTCTTGAGTATGCCAACATGCCACAGTGCAAAATACTGTTTCTTCCACTTTGCATTCCTTGTCATTAATGGCCTAATTTTATTTCGAATAAAAAAAAACGTTTGCTTATATTTTTTTTCAAATAACCTAGCACTTTTTATAAGAAGAGCCTTCCCTACTGCGTCGCATAGAGTGCCATACTGAGTAAAGCGGAGGAGTGGTAGGAGGAGTAGTAGAACACGTGACGGATTAAACTACGTAGATGGAAGAAAAGAAGAAAATAATAATGAAGACTATAAAGACAAGTTTTCAAATATTGAGCTTCGTACTTCTCTTGAGAAAGCTAACGATTCCACTGACAGCTCCGTTAATATTTCTTATCAACCTTTGAAACATTTGCCAGAATTTTCTCTTGAAATCACACTGTCGATATTTAACAGAGTTTAGCGCTGCGGATGTGGAATTTTCCACCCTTATGGTATAATGTCGTTGTTATAACCGTTCCAAAATCTAACCCTGACCATAAAGACCCATGTAATTGTCGTTTGATTGCATTGAATAGATGTGTTTGTACGTATAATTAATGATCGCCTTGTTTGGTACCAGGAAACCGAAAAGAAACTCACAGATATGCACGCCGAATTTCGTAAAAACTAGAATACAAGCGTCTAGCCGGTCATTCAATATTCATCCGACGTCCATTAAAGAATTTTCGCGTCCATATTTCAAAGACGTATTCCATATTCCATATAACAGCATTAGCACCAGATAAAATAAAAAACGAAAAAATCAACAAACATAGTATACCTAAACATAGGCTAGTTTCAGGCGAGGGCGGAGCGGTCAACCACTGATCATTTAGTTAGATTAGCCAAGAATAAGCATGTCGTTTCCATCTTTCTGGATTTAGAAAAAGCTTATGATACTACCTAGAAATATGAGATTTTAACAGAGCTTCTTTTTATCGGACTAAGAGGTCGTTTACCCATTTTCATATCAAACTTTTAAACAATAGACAGTTTCAAGTTCCTATAAGTACAACCATGTCTGATCATTTCGAGCAAGAGCAATGTGTTCCACTAGGCAGCATTTTGTCTACCAATCTGTTAAATATCCAGATCAACAGCTTAGCAGAAGTTTTGAATAAATCCATTGGCCGATCACTCTTTGTAGACGATTTCAACGTAGTGGAAAAAAATACGCATAACATTGAGAGAGCTTTGCAACTTTGTGTAGAAAAGATGGTGTTTAAGTTCTCCAAGGCTGATGCAGATTGTAAGCACATTTGTAGAAAATAGTAACCTCACAACGATCCAGAACTTTTCTTATATGGAACTGAGATCAAGGTAGTAAAAGAACATACATTCCTGGGATCTTGTTTGATCACCGATTAACATTTAAAATGGCCAAAAGCTAAGTGCACAAAATCTCTTGATTTGTTGATGGTGGTTGCCAGCTATAAGTGGGGAGGAGACGAGAAAACATTTTTTCATGTACATCGACCACTTGTTCGTTGTAAACTTGAAAATGACTCTATTACAGTATTTTCGTTATTTTGGGATAACACTATCTTAGAATAGCACAAATGCTAGTGCTAAAAATTGGTAGAGTCCAGTGTGGGATTCCAACCAGCCACCCCAGAGTCAGGCACCTAATCGCCAGCACTGTAGGTCGGCGATCTAAACTACTAGGCCAACGGGCCTCCGACAAAAATAGGAGGTAGCAGACCGGTAGTCTTGAAAGCGAACACACAGCTGTGGGAGCTGTGTCGTTACGATCATCAGAGGGGTACTGCATGCTCGTTTTCAGGACTACCGGTCTGCTACCTCCTATTTTTGTCGGAGGCCCGTTGGCCGAGTGGTTTAGATCGCGGACATAGTGCTGGCGATTAGGTGCTTGACTCTGGAGTCGCTGGTTCGAATCCCGCACGGGACTCAACCATTTTTTCAGCACTAGAATGTGTGCTATTCTAAGATAGTGTAATCCCAAAATAACGAAAATACTGTTATGCGATCACTTTCTAAATGATAACGAGAGATCCTGAAAGATCTTGGCGCCCACCACTGTCCGATAATTGTAGGCTAATGACAAGAGGATCCTTTGTCCATTGTTACTTTGTAATTTTGTTTACAAAATTTCGAATCTGAGCGAAAAAGATCGAAAAAGGGACATCGGAAAACAACAAGATATAATCTTTCTAAGTTTCAAGAGTTTCAAGATTTCTAAAAACTGTACTTATGTCGGTTGTTATAGTACAAGAGCAATGAGCAAAGTTTAAAAGTGAATGTACATGTACGGAGGATCCTTCGTCTTCGTTTTGTAGTATTTTTATTTTATTTATTTGTTGGCACGTGTCATCATTGGGTACTGGAAGCGAAGACAAATCTCTTTGACACTTTGGCATGAGCTATGAAAAACATACTTAAGATTTCATAATTAGGAACGAATACTAATTCTGTTCTGTTTACTGGGCTAGTTTGACATATCTCTTCCGCGCAGTAATGTTGAAACTTCGAAAGTGTCTGAATCCTAATTATCTCCCTTGGATCGAAACATGCAGTAGTCTACAGTTGTCGAGTTGTGACGTTGTGTCACAAGAGTGACGTCTCTCATGTAGCCGACCCACCGGCAGACGAACGGGTGGGGCAGTTCACTTACAACTGCATGGACTAAAGAAACCTGATTTAAAATTTGAAGAAAGAAATTTTAATTCCGAAACTCCTTGATATGGAAGGTGAAGGTATGGATATTCTCTATAGTCAATATATAGAATATGCCCCACTGTTTGATCCGCCGACTCTTGTGATACAATGTCACAACTCCGTAATACCGTATTAATTTGAAGCGTAACTTGGATTTTGGAATCGGACCAAAAAAGGTATCTTGCACAACTAGGCCCCATGTGGGACCTGTGTACCAAATTTCAGAAAGATCCCTGCCATATCGGATTTTCGAATCGGACAAGAAAAGGTGTCTTGCATAACTAGACAAGGGGAACCTGTGTACCAAATTTGACAAAGATCCATGCAGTAGTTCCTGAGAAATCGCAATAAAGTTTCATGGGGAAATCCAAGATGGCCGCCTGATGGACATATTGGATTCTGGAATCGGACCAGAAAAGTTATCTTGCACAACTAGACCACAATGGAAACCTGTGTACCAAATTTGAGAAAGATCCAGTCAGTACTTCCTGAGAAATCACGATAACGCGGTTTCGTGGGGAAATCCAAGATGGCTGCCTTGTGGCCATATTGGATTTTCCATTCGGACCAGAAAAGATATCTGGCACAACTAGACCCCAAGGAGAACCTGTGTACCAAATTTGAGAAAGATCCATGAGGTAGTTCCTGAGAAATCGCGATAACAAGGTTTCATGGGGAAATCCAAGATGGCCGCCTTGTGGCCATATTGAATTTTCGATTCGGACCAAAAAAAGGTATCTTGCACAACTAGGCCCTAATGGGAATATGTGTACCAAATTTGAGAAAGATCCATGTAGTACTTCCTGAGAAATGACGATAACTAAGTTTCATGGGGAAATCCAAGATGGCTGCCTGGTGGCCATATTGGATTTTCGAATCGGAGCAGAAAATGTATCTTGCACAACTAGACACGAAAGGAAACCTGTGTACCGAATTTCAGAAAGGTCCATGTAGTACTTCCTGAGAAATGACGATAACGTTTCATGGGGAAATCCAAGATGGTTGCCTGGTGGCCATATTGGATTTTCGAATCGGACCAGAAAAGGTATCTTGCACAACTAGATCCCAAGGGCAACCTGTACCAAATTTGAGACAGATCCATGAAGTAGTTCATGAGAAATCGCGATAACAATGTTTCATGGGGAAATCCAAGATGGCTGCCTTGTGGCCATATTGGATTTTGGAATCGTACCAGTAACGGTATCTTGCACAACTAGTCTCCAAAGGGAACCTGTGTACCAAATTTGAGAAAGATTCATGATGAAGTTCCTGAGAAATCGCGATAACAAGAATTGTCCGGACGCCGGACCACGGACGAAAAGTGATTTTCCCTGTTAGATCCAATTCTACATCAGAGATTAGGTCTTTGGATTATGGACGCGGATATTCTCTAATGGACGACGGCTGGATTATGAATGACGGACTAGACGCTTGTAATTTGTCTCGGAATGTTTAAAACATCACCGAGAGAAAGTTTATTCGTTGAGGAAGATGAAATTCCTTTGAAGCACCGAAGAGTGAAGCTGTCACTGCAATATGTCACGAAATTGCTGTCCAAATTCGGCATATGCTTGCGCTTTTTGTGGATTTCTATTCAAAGAAACCAGCTCTTATTCCACCCCTTGGAACTCGCATTAAGTCACACATTGTTGCAGCTGGTATTGATCAAATTTTACTGAGCAAATTTTTCCTACTTCCGCCTTGGCAGTTAGCCAAACCGCAAGTAGATTTAACCTTTACGAAATGTTAAAAGGCTGACGCAAGCCAACCAGTGTGTCAGTCAATAGTAGTCAGGTGAACACTTTTCAGAGTAAATAACATAGTCTTTGGTGAGCATATGCGTAGATTGGTATGACAGATATTGTATATACAAGATAAGCACAGAAGTGACCAGATTGTGATTAGTTGAATAAAGTGAGTTCTTTGGATCCTTTCAGACCAGAATTCACCATTATTGACTACAATGCCTATTTTATCCGCTAAGACCTGAATGGTTACACTTATCACTTGTGTAGTATAAAATGTGTTGTTGAACATGTATGTGTATCAGTCCTGACGATGACATAATATACGTCGAAATATTGATTAAAATATGGCTTTTCTGTCGTTATACCCCTTTATTAGTATGCGTAAACATAGGCTAGTTTCCTGCAAGGGCGAAGCGGTCAATATTTTTCAATGTTCCAAAAACACCATCCTCCGTATCGCTGATCAGTATTCTTAATTCATATGATATTCGTTGATAAATCGTCATCTAAAGAATGGTGTATCATCATCAAAGGTCAATGCAGCACTAGTTGATGAGGCTTACAATCAGGGAGTTTCGTATAGCGATTTCAGACATTGTATTTGTTCCTATATGAGAAAGCTATTTCAGTCTTAATGTGATGCGGAATTTGAAAACAAGCTCCCAGAGTTTGAGAAAATTATAGGTTATACACCTCTTAGCAGTCAGAAACGTTAGGACCACGCTATGATCAGCCGTTGTAGAACCGGTCATTCACGACTGATTCACGAACATTTGTTAAAATATGAACTATCCCCGATGTTTTTTCCATATCATGAGAAACTCACGGGGAGGGGGGCATTTGGCTTTATGTCACACTCAAGGTTGTTTCTCTCATATGATGACAGTCAGTTTTGTTGGTGGAGGAAGCCGGTGTACCCGGTGAAAACCACCGCCCGTCGGCAAGTAACTGACAAACCACACTAGGATCAGCTGGGCTTGAACCCGTGTCGGTTCAGCGGAGTAAGGCTATAGGTCACCAGCGCCTTGGCCCACTCGGCCATCGAGGGCCCCCGAAACTCACAGCGAAACATAATTTGAACGACTGTATCAAGTTTAAAATTGCAAGAGATTATCGAGCGACTACTTCAGAATATCTGTTTTATCGGATAAAAGATAACGGATAAAAGAATATTTGGTTTTGGGTTACATTGTATTTGAGAGACACCGGTTTGTCACACAAATTTTAAGTGATGTGTTGATCGCGTTTGGATTGTTTGGATTTCTACTTGTGTTGACATACTTCTATAAAATGTTTTTTATTTGATCGTCGCTATATAGGTGAAATATTGCTGAACGCTCTCGCTATCTCTTAATTCCTTAGACCTCTATGGACAAAGGACTCGGCGGTACATGACTGATAATTACTCATACTCCAAAGTGCGATGGTATGTGTCATATCTAAGTTAGTGTCTCTGTAATATTTCAGTTTGACATAATTTGGATATGCTGGTGTTGTAAATACAGCTATAATTTTGCTGCATCCTCAAGATGTTATGGTTGTTCCCTCATGTAAGTGTACACGAGAGAGGGTAGGCTGGTTTAATATAGTCGAACCACTGGCGAGATGTATGTCTGTTATTGATTGTTGTGCAAATGAAAAGCACTAGGAGACAGTCAGTGGGAAAAGTTTTTCTCTTATGCGCCGAAAATTTCCAGCGACAGTTTGAGAAATGTTGTTTTTCCTGGGCGACAGTTTGCAGCGACACTTTGACAAGGTATATTCTGTCAAACGACAGATTGCTGCGACAGTTTGAAATTGTTTATCCTGGAGGACAGATCGCACATATGTGAACAATGACACTGAACTTTCTCCCCCCTCAACCAGTCAGATTTTCTTGAAACACTGCCTATGAATTACCACTGTTGTTGGGGAACCGGAGAAAAATTGTGAAGATATATTCTGTCGGACGACAGAGTGCTGCGACAGTTTGAAAGTTTTTTTCCCGAGCGACAGTTGCAGCGACACTTTGACAGGGTATATTCTGTCGGACGACAGATTGCTGCGACAGTTTAAAACTATGTGCCCCCCCTCCCCCCACCACCAATCAGACAGATTTTCTTGAAACAATTGCCACAAATTAACACTGTTGATGGGGGAATGGAGAAATGTAAATTGGCAAGGTATATTCTGTCAAATGACAGATTGCTGCGACAGTTTGAAAGTGTTTTTCATGAGCGACAGTTTGCAGCGACACTTTGACAAGGTATATTTTGTCGGACGACAGATTGCTGCGACAGTTTGAAAGTGTTTTTCCTGGGCGACAGTTTGCAGCGACACTTTGAAAAGGTATATTCTGTCGGACGACAGATTGTTGCGACAGTTTAAAGGTGTTTTACCTGAACGACAGTTTGCAGTGACACTTTGAGAAGATATATTCTGCCGGACGATAGATTGCTGCGACAGTTTGAAAGTGCTTTTCCTGAGCGACCGTTTGCAGCGACACTTTGACAAAGTCAAAATATTCATAAACATGTATTGAGCATTTGATTTATTATAAACTGCTTGCCTTTACTACATTTACCTTGTTCCTACCATGGTGTTGATTGTTAGTATTATGATACAGAAGAAACTTGACATTGCTCCCAGATAGATGAAGGTGGGGAAAAAAGACATGCCCTAGACAATTTCAGGTTGTCTGAGGCAGGCAGAGAAGTAGTATTGATACTAGATGTTATAGCCAAACCAGAGACTAATGTCAAAGGACAACAGCGTTTAATTGTCAGAATAAATTTGAGAACATTTACACACAGTAATCACTTGTAACCATGCCACGACCCGCCTGTTCCCGGAAGTGAAACTCTGTTGTGTTCTTGCCGACACATACAGCCATGGCTAAAGAGGAGTGAACACACGATTACCTATAATGAATGACAGCTAGATGGAGGTTAACACTAGAGTCCTGCCATGACGACTCAACGCCATATGGTTTCGGGAGCAGATATTTTGCTTCACACAAGCAATGATGCCCACTAAACATGGCTAGATTTCACAGTTTTGTCCCTAACTCCATTTGAGACTAGACTTCACATACATTCTTCCCTAATATGGCTTGGACAGTCGATTTCAAGTACATTCCTCCCTAACTCCGCTTTGAAACTCGAGTTAACATACATTCTTCCCTAGCACTGCTTGGGCAGTCGACTTCAAGCACATTCGTGCCTAACTCCGCATGGACACTCAAGTTCACATACAATCTTCCCTAACACCGCTTGGACACTCGACTTCACGTACATTCCCTGAAAATGCTTTGACACTCGACTTTACATACATTCCTCCCTAACACCACTCTGACACTCGACCTCACATACATTCCTCCCTAACCCCGCTTTGACATTCGACTTCACACACATTCTTCTCTAACACCTCTCGGACAGTCGACTTCAAATACATTCCTCCCTAACACCGCTTCGACACTCGACCTCACATACATTCATCCCTAACCCCGCTTTGACATTCGACTTCACATACATTGTTCCCTAATATGGCTTGGACAGTCGATTTCAAGTACATTCCTCCCTAACTCCGCTTTGAAACTCGAGTTAACATACATTCTTCCCTAGCAATGGTTGGGCAGTCGACTTCAAGCACATTCGTGCCTAACTCCGCATGGACACTCAAGTTCACATACAATCTTCCCTAACACCGCTTGGACACTCGACTTCACGTACATTCCCTGAAAATGCTTTGACACTCGACTTTACATACATTCCTCCCTAACACCACTCTGACACTCGACCTCACATACATTCCTCCCTAACCTCGCTTTGACATTCGACTTCACACACATTCTTCTCTAACACCTCTCGGACAGTCGACTTCAAATACATTCCTCCCTAACACCGCTTCGACACTCGACCTCACATACATTCATCCCTAACCCCGCTTTGACATTCGACTTCACATACATTGTTCCCTAACACCTCTTGGACAATCGACTTCAAATACATTCCTCCCTAACTGAACTTTGACATTGCAATTTACATTTCATTCTTCCGTAACACCGCTTGAACAGTCGACTTCAAGTACATTCCTCCCCAACGCCACTTTGACACTGAAGTTCACATACATTCTTCCCTAACACCGCTTGGACAGTCGACTTAAAGAACATTCCTCCCTAACTCCGCTTTGACACTCAACTCCGCATACATTCTTCCCTAACACTGCTTGGACAGTCGACGTCAAGTACGTTCCTTCCTAACACTGCTTTGACACTCGACATCACATACATTTCTCCCCAACCCCGCTTTGACATTCGACTTCACATACATTCTTCCCTAACACCGCCTGGACAGTCGACTCCAAGGACATTCCTCCCTAACTTCGCTTTGACACTCGACTTGACATGCATTCTTCCCTAACACCGCTTGGACACTCGACTTCATGCACTTTCTCTGAAAATGCATTGTCTGTCGACTTAACATGCATTTCTCTCTAGCACTGCTGTATATGATTTTGACAGCTGTAACGAACCCGATTGTTCTGAACCTTATGTAACCCTCAGTCCTATCCGACTTTGCCACTCAACTTTGCACACATTTCTCCTTAACACCACTCTGTAACTAGACTACAAGTACACTTTGGCGGAGAAATTATTTGATTTTGATAGCTGAAATGAACCTGAACCTGATAGTTGTAAAACATACCTAGCCCTAAGTCTCAACTACACTTGGACACTCGACTTTACACACATTCCTCCCTAATACTGCTTTGACACTTCATGCACATTCCTCCCTAACAATGCTTTGACACTCAAATTCACATACATTCCTGCCTAACACCAATCTGACACTCGACCTCACATTCATTATTCCCTAACTCCGCTTTGACACCCGACTTCACATACATTCTTTCATAACACCGCTTGGACACTCGACCTCAAGTGTATTCCTCCCTAACACCGCTTTGACACTTCACATCACAACCATTCCTCACTAACTAACTCTGCTTTGACACTCGACTTCACATACATTCTTCCCTATCACCGCTTGGACACTCGACTTCATGTGCTTTCCCTGAATATGCCTTATCTTTCGACTTCACATACATTTCTCCCTAGCACTGCTTTATATGATTTTGATAGCTGAAATGAACCTGAACCTGATAGTTTTCAAACATACCTAACCCTAAGTCCCAATTCCACTTGGACACTCGATTTGACATACATTCCTCACTAATACTGCTTTGACAGTTCATGTACATTCTTCCCTAATTTTTCCATAACACCGCTTGGCCAGTCGACTTCATGTACATTCCTCCCTAACAACACTTTAACACTCGACATACATTCCTCCCTAATATTACTTTGACAGTTCATGTACGTTTTTCACTAACTCCGCTTTGACAATCGCTCAGAAAAAGCACTTTCAAATTGTCGCAGCAATCTGTCATCCGACAGAATATAGTTTCAATCTGTCGCAGCAGTCTGTCGTCCGACAGAATATTCCTGGTCAAAGTGTTGCTGCAAACTGTCGCTCAGGAACAATAGTTTCAAACTGTCACAGCAATCTGTCATTTGACAGAATGTAACTTCTCAAAGTGTCACTGGGAGGGGGCAGACCCAATCCATTCGAGTCGGGGGGAAAAGACTTCCAAACTGTTGCAGCAATTTGTCGTCCAACAGAATATTAAAATTCTCAATGTCACTGGCAAGAGGAGGGGGGGGGGGGGCAGACCCCATGCTATGAATCTTGCACTGGTATATGCGGAAGGCTTCTCTCATGTGCTCTTACACTGGGAAGAGGAGTGGGGGGGGGGCAGACCCCGTGATGTTAATCTTGCACTGGTATATGAAGAAGGCTTCTCTCGTGTGCTCTTACACGAGAGATGGACCAGATGTATGCTGTAACGCAGGGAATAGGTGTGGAATTGGTACGAATCGGGCATTGTCAGAAATTCTGTTGTCATTTGAAAATTACGTATGATTAGTGTGTTTTTATTCTAGATACATGTACTGAATAGTAAAGGGGACCAACTTGACTGGTCTCACTATGGTGGTAACAAGCCCCCCCCCCCCCAAAAATAGCGAACGACAAACTGCCTTGGTGAAATGTCGCAAGTTTCGCCTGCATCAAAATTACGCACGCCAGCCGATCTGTTGGCATATAGTCGAGCCTATAATTGCTATATTTTCTCTCGAAACATCTCGCCAAAATTGACCTTTTAATGTATATATTGTTTTATTCGTTAGGATAAAGTATCAAGGTACTTAATACAGGTTGCACAATTTTCAAACTAGAGCTTGCAAATATTATTCCGCCATCTGACCGAACCACATGTCTGTTAAATTGGAGCGATATGCAAGAGGTAAGACAACTTTAGCGACTAAAAATCAATCATACGACTCTACAGGAACTCTCCTATCCGCACGTCCCATTCAGATCCGAGAATACGGAGAATTCTCGGACGTAGTTTTAGTATCTCAACTTCGGTTTTATTGCAGATGTCGTTGTGGAGACTATGAGGTGTCCGCACGGCCCCTAGCACCGGCTTAAGCGGAATTGGATATGTCAACTCGGAAGCTGTGATGATAGATCAGCTCAAACAAATCACTCATCTAATGTTAATTAATCAGCACCGAGGACGTCTGATGGGGTAAGCCGTCTCAACATGGGATAAAGCTGGTGAATACGAGAATACCCAGAAAAACAACCCTGCAATGCCCGGCACTGTACGGCTAAAATTTTCAACCAAAACAATAAACCTACATAAATTTGTCGAGTGGCATGTACAGAGGGCGGGTCTCGGAGACTAACAGTCCATCAGCATATTCTGACCACATGCAGGTAATATATTGGAGCGATATTCAAGAGATGGTAAAAATTAGCGACGTCTGGCGACTAAAAATAGTGTTTGATGAGCCTCTACTCTATTGCCAGGCGTAACATGCTTAAGCTGTAAAGGAGGTCCTAATATCTGGGGAAATTTTCTGTCAGCATACTAAATGTGTACCGAGATAGAAATATAAACGTCTAATCCGTCATAGGTCATAGCCGGATACATCAAAGTTTCACTGGCATCTGTTGCTCAAGTGTCATTAGGGTTGTCTAAGAGAACCCGAGCCTATAGGCTTCGGAATGTATGCATAACTTCCAAATTAAAATACATATTTTAGGTAGAAGAAAGTAGGTTACAGGTATTCTTGATGCATTGCTGATAGCAGTGTATGATTGAACCAAAAAATGCTTCGGGAAAGTATATAACTGTATTGACCTATTACCTTGTACACTTTTTATATGTAATCTCATGAACAATTTCGTTTGGCGTGACATTTTTGTTGTTGTTGCTTGGTGATAACAAACCATGGTCTCTGAGTTATAAGATTCCTTATCTTGTAGTATGTTGAGAGTAAAAGATGCTACAAGCAGACATGTTGCCGTAAGATACCGTTGAGAACTAGTGTGTTATAATTGAAAGGATGATACAACCAATCAGCTACAGCATTTGTGTGACTTTGAGGAGTAATTTCTGCATCTTTGCAATACTTTATGATTGATACATATCCAAACCAATCTTCGATTCTCCCTGCCATCCGATGACATCAATCAGGCGCGTAGGAAGCTCTTCAAAATTGAAGGAGCAAAACTTGTTACTATCGCGGGTCATCCTCCCCACAGCGTATGCTCCATTTCGCAGGCTCCATTATCCATCCCTGCCTCCAATAGCGGAAGTTGACCTTTACTACGTTGCTATGAAGTATAGGGGAAAACCCACGTACGCACGTTCAGTTTGAATGCGGCCGAACAACTCCTTCAGTGTCGCGCATGAGCGAACTACTTTTTATATGCTCTGTCCAGATAAACAGGGAAAATAATCTCCAGATAATTGTTTTTAACGCTAGGTCAACAGAAGTATTATGCAGACTTGAAAAGTAATCGAAATGTTTGGCAAACATCTATTTCATTATATATGATGTCACTTCCGGCGATGTGCGCGAAGGCCCCGAATCCGGTCCAAAAATCTGACTGATGGCTGGGGAATTACTAGACACCCAGCGAGGTGATTATTCCCAGGTAATGGTAGGGAATTCATTTTTCGCAATCTAGTGCATTTTGAGCGCGGTTTATATGTAATAATTCCAAAACACTATTAAAAATAACGAAAAATAGAGAAGTATTTAGAAAGCTTCACATTTCAATGTATTCTGCATCTTATAATGGTTATATATTTATCAGCCATCTGCTGAGTGAAAACGCGAGATACTGGAGAACTATTTCTTCATAATCAGCGAAACGAATCCTTTTGAGTTGTCTACCTCGCTTAAACGTTCATCTGACGGTTATTTCTAAACGTCAAAAAAAAACGTCGACTGATTGCAAACAATATTTCACTAATCGCTTTAAGTAATTAGCACACTCGCTGTTATTTTTGTTGCAATTCCACCGATTGACCACGATTTATCGGTATGAGTATATAAATGGATAAAATTGCCTCTATTGGTAACTTAACTAACATTCAATTGTTTGAATTGGACGCTGATTGTTAGTATAGATAGCAGTGGAAGGATAAAGTTCCTTGGAGTGATGATGTAAAAATGAGCCTTGTTCTCAAAATAATGGCATGGCTACCACTTAGATGAGAGTCGTGATCTCGCTATCACGATCGCATGAATCTCCGTTGAGATTGAACCCATTAATTCAATCATTGGTAAATTGGAAAAGTCTCAATAATATGTGGCAATGTACTTCATTCAAACTAAAGGCTATATTATCAGGTAAATTTGTCTAGAAAATATCCACCCCAAAACCTAGAGGCTCTAGTTTAATACTTTGTTTAGTCGAAAATTTGCCTTGCAGAAATGCAGTTTGCATACCCAGGTCATGTGAAGTGAGCGTATATCCGAGCGATATGATCAATTACCTCAATGTACCATAAGTATGTTAATGCTACATGTACTTGTGTTACACACTTGTATGTAATCTATTATTAATATTATTCACTTTTTGTTGAATGTACTACATCTACTTGCATGCAGATGCACGATTATCAAAGGTGTTACATTTCAATGCTTCGTTTTGAGGGCATTGCGAGAGAACAGTGTATATTGTATACTGAGTTGAGTTACCCTCGGCAAGTGAATGAATCATCATCAAGTAACCACGTAATGACCACGAAGTAGTCTACTAGTGTGATGTCTAAGAATGCCCTGGGGATTGGCGTCCATTCTCACATCAGTTTCTTCATGGATAAGTGTCTGCCCTTGGTGGCAAATCTGGAGAAAAATGAGCTGGGTTAGAAGATAGGAGTCATCGTTCAATCCGTATCATACAGGAGTGATTGATATTACAAAAATGAAACGGGAATGAGTATCATTTATTGGAACTGCAGCACGAATTTTTCCGTTCCTATACGGTACGATTCATGGCTGGATTTGTCTTTTTATTGCACACCTGCTACAGTTTTTCGATTATGGACCTGAAAATTCTTTATACATTATAAAGACGGCGGATCACTACTGAATGTGGGATTGATCCATAATCATGTGTAGTACTCAATTACCCCAAGTTGCTCGTCTGGTCCAGAATGACGCGAATCTCTACGCCAAAGCGTTTGCTTTATAGCCAACACAATTCGTTGTAAGCATGGATCATGGTCATGTATTTTTAAGAAAACATCCATAGATTTATTACGGATTTCTCAAGGCGACTTTCCCACCACATGTAGTTTGCCTAATATTTGATAGATGCAGCTAACTGATTCAATCGTGTTCAGTCAACATATTTGCTAAAGATAGGCAAACAAAAGCAAAACAACAAACACAAACACAAACAACAGAGATCGCTCTGCGCAGGTTTAAGCTGAGGACGGAAGTTATAATCAGACCCTACTGCATGGATGAAAATATATATGTGTTTGAGTGGCTTATGTGGGTCAGCCATGGCCTGCGTAAATAAGAGAGCCTAATTTTGAGCTGATGCGAGGGTTAATATTTGAACTACAACAAAAAGGGGTCAACAAGGTCCAGGGTTAAACAGGATATATCAGCGTTGGGATCAGTATCGTGTGCATGTACGTTGAAGCCAGACCAGGAACATAAACCACGTGTCTGTCCTACACATGTCAGTATTCTCTCGGTCGCTTACCGGACCTCCACCGCCACACACAGGAATTCTACGCTATATATCCAAATATATAAATGACAGCTGAACCAGTGTGGTATACATGCAACAGATTTCGCTGGAGCTTCAAAGATTAAACGTGCTTGAGTAAACGTTAGCCTGATGCGAAATGACGTCTGTTTTGGGATACTGGCCTATACGAGGGGTGAGTTCTATATTTGTAGGTGCTCACGGTATGTCAGTTTTATTTAAGAAGGTAAAAAAAAAACAGAATACGTCAAGGTCAGTCAGAACTAAACTGTCCATCTAAAATGCCATCTTGTATACTATCTGTCATAGGGAAATGGAAAATGTGTATGCCGCGCGGAGTCAGAATAGTTTGCAATAGACGAATACATTATAGGGTCACAACCATAGCCAGCGATTTGATGTAAGACTCACGGAATATAATTGACAAATGATCTACTTTAAGTTATATTGCCAGTCTTTTGTCCAGGATATTACTTTTGCCAATGGGTTGTCTTACACAAAAGCCTTGCCAAACGGTAACCCCACATGTAGCTCTACGGAGAATACACAGTTTACATTTCTGTGTCACAGGAACCAAAGAGCATCAAGATGGACAGAACGAGTATGACTCTAAAACTTGTTATTTTCTGGTAATGGAATAAAAAAATCTGAATGCACCAAACTTCCAGCACAAATCGTTACTGCACTGAACTTAACACGATCACAGCTTAAACTTCCAAATCACAGCCATCATCAGCTGTTTATGGTCATCTACGTACACCCGCATGCTGACAGCCATCTACGTACACCCG
Source organism: Hanleya hanleyi (assembly GCA_036873755.1). Taxonomy (NCBI): domain Eukaryota; kingdom Metazoa; phylum Mollusca; class Polyplacophora; order Lepidopleurida; family Hanleyidae; genus Hanleya; species Hanleya hanleyi. The sequence goes on along the minus strand of JAVTVY010001766.1, from coordinate 20,375 downwards.
CATGCTGACAGCCATCTACGTGCACCTGCATGCTGACAGCCATCTACGTACACCCGCATGCTGACATCCATCTACGTACACCCGCATGCTGAGAGCCATCTACGTACATCCGCATGCTGACAGCCATCTACGTACACCCGCATGCTGACAGCCATCTACGTACACCCGCATGCTGACAGCCGAATTACCACCACCAGACTTGTCGCCTTAAAAACAAAACAACAAAAAATAATTAGCATAGTGGTACTATTCCTCCCCAGAGAGTACTATCTCTCCTGCAATTATATATATATCCTGATTTTCAGGAATACTACCCAATCTCAGTTTAAGTTCAATTACGGTCGACTTTTGGCAGGAAAGAAAACGGGATGTCGACGCTAGTATAACCTATTGAATTCTCAATCAAATTTACCAATTATGTCTTCCGAAAAATGGGCGTAGGCGCTGAATATATCAGAAAATATATAGTGGGACAAAATATCTAAAACATTACATCATTGTATAAAAATATCAGTCTTAAAGATATCAAGTTCAAAACATAAAATTTTACAAAAAAAATGTCATTCTCGTAATACAAGATAGCAGATTGGCTTATCTAACACTAACCTATGTAACCACTGCATGGGCGTGGCTAGGATTTTTCAAGGGGGGGTCGACTATCATAGCACTTTAGGCGAGGGTCCAGGGGCCGCCTAGGCCCCGGAAGCTCCGGGGTCCTAGATCGCCGGAAATGCGTTCTAAGCGTTTTCCCGGAATTAAATCTGAACATAATGTATGCCGATTTAGGGTTATATTATACAGCTTTTTGGACCTCAGATGGCATGAGATGCATTCTGAGCGATTTCCAACAATTAAACTAACACATCATTTGTCAAATATCAGTATTATATTTTATTCTCTTGTCATGTTGAAAACACAATAATAATGCTTTGGGCCGATATACTTCGTAGGCTACCCCAGTGTCGCCGGAACGTAATTGAAAGTGGGGGGCAGGGGGGGGGCCCACTATCACAGCTCAACAGGCGAGGGTCCAGGGGCCGCCTAGGCCCCGGAAGCTCCGGGGTCCTAGATTGCCGGAGATGCGTTCTGAACGTTTTCCCGGAAATAAAACTGATCATACTGCATGCACATTTATGATTCTATTTTCACGATTTTTCGCAATTATAAGCATGCATCGATATTGAAAACATCGCACCTCATGCCTGCTTCCATTTGACGTTCTAGTTATATTTAAAACATACAAAACGATGACTTTTAGTTCTTGGGAGGGAAACCAATATGCCTACCGATACGATTCATTCACGCAAAGATAAAACAAGGAAATCCTCACAGACCAACAGGCGAGGGCTCACGGGCCGCTTAGACCCCGGAAGCTCCGAAGTTCCAGATCTCCAGAGATGTGTTCTAAGCGTTTTCCCAGAAATAAATTCGAACATAATATATGCCGATTTATGATTCTATTTTCACGTATGTTTCGCATTTATAAGCGCTCGTCGATATTGAAAAAAAACATACTTTATGCCCGCGAATCCGTTTGACTTTCTAGTTATATTTAACACATTAAAAAAAACACATAAAAAGGCGATGAACTCATGGAACATTAGAACAAATATGAGAGCCATTCATTTACACAAAGCTAAAATGAGCGATTCGCACAACCTGACAGGCGAGGGTCCAGGGGCCGCCTAGGCCCCGGAAGCTCCGGGGTCTCCGGTTGCCGGAGATGCGTTTTACGCGTTTTCTCGGAAACAAATCTGAACACAATGTATATAGATTTATGGTTCTATTTTCACATTTGTTTCGCAAAAACCCGCATCGATATTGAAGAATATGCCGGACTCCATTTGACTTCCTGGATTGACACAAACAAACCAGGCCTATAAGGGGGGCCTATAACACACCTCTACAAGTCCTGGCACTCTATCTGTAATTGTTATGTTGGGACATGGTCAGTTAGGAATGCTGAAAAGTGGGGGGCCCAAAGATATTCGCCCCCCCCCCCACTAAATCAAAAGTGGGCGGCATTTTTTATTTATCTCTTTTTTTCCTTTTGCTTTTTTTGTTTTGTTTTTATTTTCGTTTTTTCTGTCTTTGTTTTGTTTTGTTTTGTTTTTTTGCTTCTGTTTTTTTTTTTTTGGCGCTTCCAAGGGGGGGGGTCGTTCGCACCTGACTTCCCCCTAGCGACGCCCCTGCACTGTAATCTACTAATAGAAACTCTAGAAGTTGTTTACTCACTATAGATATTGGAAAATACTGCGGGACAATCTTGAAGTATTGCTGAAAACAGTTTTTCTGTATGACTTTCCTGTCTGCACACATCTCACCCCGTCATTCCGATTTCTTTTATCAAAATTTTACGACAACAACCACTGGGAAAAGTGAGCAGTTTAAACAGAAATGGCTTGCAGTTTTTTCTATTTGTTTTTAAACATTCATTCTCAGCAACACAGAGAGAGAGAACTCAAAGATTTTCAAAAATACCAGTCAATAGCTATATAATGATCTAATTACGCGACGGAATGGCGGTATGTTTGTGATAGACATCATGGATCTTACATGTGGGTGTGACAGATGCAGGTCAGTTATGTGTATATGCTACAGCAAAAAATAAAAATCTTCGTGCTTACAATCACGGGTCAACCTATCTCTCTCGACGCAGTTGTGGCCTGAGCTTGATGTTTCAAACATACATCCAAGTTGGGGGAGAAGCTATGTTATTGGTCAGAACAGGGATATTGGATACTGGACTCTCCAGATCGACATGAGCGAGAAATAAGATGCAGGGCGGTTTTTGTAGATCTGGTTTTATTCAAAATGACGAAATATATTTTTAAATTATTGAAAATAAGAAGAAAAAAAATACAGTTTAAAAATATCATGAAATATTTGCTGTCATTTTAGTAATGGACTACATTTCGAATGGTCTGACTAGCAGTGACTAATTGCCATTAAGTCAGAATTTTTGCTGACTGACCTTGTTCTTATCGCTTATATTGGTTTTGTAATAATCTCAAAACTTCACTCACAACGGGATAACCATTTTGATATTTTCTCAAATATTCAACAAATCCTGGTATAAAACAGTTTGTTTTGTGCTGTAGATTTTTTTGGAGATACTCCTCTCCAGTCGAAAGTTTTTGACAAACGTAACATATAATAATATGTGGATTTCGAGACGAACTAGACTCTCTTTTAGAATGCTTAGTATATATGTGTTTGTTTTCCCTTCCGTTCTAGCGTGCCGGTCAAATTCGTTTGATACTTCACTACGTCGGAGAAGGGTTCGAAGATAAAATCTATCCATATGGACCAGGTTGGTTACCCACTAAATATATATAACCGTTATTGAGCACTGATAGAATCATTGAATAACGTCGAATGTTAACATTTCAACGAATAGACAATCAGTGTTGATGATGTCTCAGGGTTCACGACTTTACTATCTATATATATATATAGCGGCTTTATTGTATTTAGCTGTATTCAGTCCAAGTTGTTTGTCCCGTATAGACTCTACATGTATCTTCTATCATGAACTGGTTTTAGTGTTTTTAGTGAACTGTTTTAATCCATTACCGGTAATAAAAAGAACTCAAGTTTGTGACTCAAGACAATTTGCTACTGTAGAAGGCAACATGTAACTTTTGCCGAAACGTCTAGTATTTGTAAATAAATAACCTACCAACCACTTGGGCAGTTTCTTGAATTTCCTGCTTCGATTATATATATTATATATATATATATATATATATAGGCATACATGTACGGCCACGATCTGTTAGAGTTGCCTTCCTTCATGCCATGAGTTGTAAATTATGATGATACTCATAAATTGACCTGTAGGTCACAAACCACCATTGCACATTGATACTTATGGTGACATTGTTTTTTATTCCTGCATAAGATTATAATCAGGATCTGATTGGTTATTTATACCTAACTGGGCGAGAAATGATTTGTGATATATTCTAAAATGTTTCTATACTATTCAATTTATATCCAGTTTTTTTATGGATACACTTTCTTGGTAAAGCAAGAATAGTAGTGCTTGATGGGTTATGCGCCCTCAGAGTTTGGCATCAAATCGTCAGCAGTAAATGCAAACATTTTAGACCACTCGGTCACCTCAACTTCCACAAAAGTGGAAGGCTTTACTAAGGAAGTGTCATCTCAAAAATAATCCATATTCGTTGTGATTGTGTCGGGTGGCATGATCTAATTTCCTATCTCGAAAAAAATGGTGAGGAATGTATGTTATTTTTTTTATATGTTTGTGCGAAAAGTCCAGGCTATCTGCTCGCCAGATGGGAACAGCCCATTTACTACATATTAAGTAAAGTTGTTTTAATGGTTTATGACCTGTACTTCATGGGGAGTATCCTGAATTTGTGTTCGAAAGAATGTAATGTGATCAGGTTATGCAAGTATGCACTTTTCGCTGCTCCGAAGTTGACGATATGATCATCATGATATATGCACATCCTTGAAAAATGTTCTGTCTTTCGAGAAGCTACATTTGTTGTTTGTGTGTTTAACTTTTTAATGCATACACTATGGGTTTTGATACGAATAAGTTATTTTCATTATAGAAGATAAAATTATAATAGTAAATGTTGGATCTTATTCTTGTATTCACATGATTGAGTTGTAGGCGAATTCCAACTCTACCCAGCTAGTGTTTTTCTCTTGACACCTGTCTTCTAAGAATCCAGTTTTCGGTCAGATTTTTCTTATTTTTCATTTGTGCAATTTCTCCGCAAAAACTGCGTGATAAATTAGTAAATACTAATGTGATGTGAAACAAAAAAGTTTTTACGCAATTTTCATAGCGGAAAAGTAAAAATATTAAGAAAAATTACGAAAACATCACTTTTCCGGTACCCCAGGTGGCCGCCATCTTGAATTTGTCAACGATCCTCCATGCGAGCGGTTACGCAAAAAGACTCAAAATGACCCCAATATGATAAACTATAAAGTCATGTAGTGTCAGCTCTCAATTTTCTGTCGTTCCGGAGATAGCACTGAAAGTTTGGTAGGGTGGGCAGTTTTGGCTTGGATTCCATAGCGAATGGAAGAAACTCTGTATTATACCTGCTTCTAAGTTGGTGCTAATAATTTTGTTTTTTTTTTGTGGGGAAGGGGTTAATACATGTAATACTGTCGTTGATAGCCTTAAATATGCACCTATATCCAAGTACATCTGAAATAAACCCATGCTTCTTCTTGGGTGCATGTCAAGTCAGTAACGACTGCCTAGCATAAATCCAGTGTTGCTTCATATCCTTTATGCCAAAGAGCAATAACACAGTGTTTCTTTCTCAGCCCCAGGATACAGCAAGGATAATTGGTTCAAGGAAAAATACAGTGTAGGACTTCCTCTCCCAAACGTAAGCACGCACTCTCGAGTTATTACGTAAAAATATTGCGATGGAAGTTTTTTGCCTTGGAAAAAGTAAGCGAAGCCAATCTACTAGTATGAACCTTCAGATAGATAGATAGATAGATAGATAGATAGATATATATATATATATATATCTTGAACTCGTCCGCTGTTACAGACCCAACACTTGTTACGAAAAAACACGCAAGTCGTAGCATTACAGCTCTAACTACTGGACTAATATTGGTATTGTATTATTTATTTCTAGTTGCCCTACTATATGAGTGGCGATATAAGGATCAGCCAGTCTGTCGCCATCGAGAGATACCTAGCCAGAAAATACAAACTTGGTAAGTATATCTCTCATCAATGAAAGTACATACAATGAGATATTTTATTTTATTTCGTGTACGGCAAACTATTACTCATAGTGCATTACAATCGTTAGATTCCGCACCCAGTATATGCTTCACACCTCCATAGTTTAGTTATCAGAACGTCTTCATCGCAGGCGGGAGTCTGATCTCCATCCCGGGCCAACCATGGTCTTAAAGATATAACGGGTTGTTCCCTCGCTTGGCGCTCAGCAGTAAGAGGATAGATCAATGACTGGTTGGCCCGGTGTCGGGATAATAATATCGGGTCGTATATCATGTTTTCCTACGTAACAGCACGGTGATTCGGTGAGGCAGAACTATTGTGAAGTTGAGCCCGCTCTGTTACAAGTGCACACCAGTTGAAAATTGTTGAAATCTCGGTTAGATACCATTCACACACTGACTCACTCACTGCACGCCATCGGGCATAGATAATTCACTTGGCAATGGCCACAATACATATTGCCAAATTTCAATCGGTCAAGCAATAAAAAATAACATAAAACAAAAGTTTGTGCATGATGCTAGCGAGACAAAACGATTTTCACAATCGTCAAATTTCTAACACTGACCAGTGTCATTTCTTCCTAACTGATTTCCAACAGTTGGTGCAGCAATCTATGTATATGAAGTGAATCTACGCAAATAGCAGAGACTATAACTGCTATATATAGAAGTTGTGTATACGTTGAATAAACTTTTAATTGTTATCTGTTGAACTAATACGCCAGAGTTGACGTTCAGGTATAGTCTATTGCAAAGTTGCAGAGAGCGATAATTTCTTAGTAGATGATTTAACAACTATATGACAGTACCAGAACCGGTGACAAGACGAATAACGTATCCCATTGGTAGCGACACATCCGCAAAATATATGTGAAGATTTATATGAAGATTTGGTTGTAAATTGGAAAGAACACCAGATAAAGAACTTTTGAGTCAAACATAATCAAAATCAATTTACGAATATTCTCGCTTGAGTGTCGCATAAGTAAATACGGACTAGTACAAATTGTATCACCACGAGTGGTACTGGTGGCAGCATGCCTAGATATTTGAGTTTTCAAGATATAGTAGTACTAGCTGGAGACAAAGAAGAAAATTTCCGCTACAATACTATGATTGTCTTTTTGAATTTGATGCTAATGCTGTTATATGGAATACGGAATAGGTCTTTGGATTATGGACGCGGATTTTCTTTAATGGACGACGGCTGAATTATGAATGACGGACCAGACTCTTGTAATACACCATACCGAATACAGTTTCTTCATTGTAAAGCCAGTTGCGCACATTGCATCACCGAGAGACAAGGTTTGTCATCACAGGGTCAATCCACGGGTGTAATAACTATGGGTGAGCATAGCTCAGTCGGTAGAGCATCGGGGCGATAAGCCGGGATTGTGAGTTCGAATCCCGCTGGCGACCAGTTTATTCATTCTCTCTCAAAAATCATCTCATATGTATATATGCTCAGTGGCGGGATATACGCCTTACCAAATATAATTTCTTCAATATTTTCCATGGCGATAGAGTAAGAGCGATTGAGGTAAATGCTGGATAGAATACATTATATTAGGTTAAAATTAAGGTAGCACTAAACAATATTTCACCAATGTAGCGACAACAAACTTAACAAAATACAAACTATACATGCAGTACCTAAATCTGTACGCTTGAATAAATAGAGTTAAAAATAGTAATTGCAATGGACGAACATAATAAAGATTGAGACAAAAATCTAACACGATGCGACTCTTAATTATTTGTCATAAAAAAAAAAATGCATGTACACGTTCAAACGTGTATTAGAATTTGCGAATAGTGGAAGAAATAAGTGTTACATGTGAATAATTTGTTTGGATGGTGGACTGAAGGAATTACGGAACCTATGGATGCGGTAGTATATAACGACCACGAAACTATATATATTCAATAGTATAATTAAAGATATCCGGGTACCTGATGGATTCAAGGCTGGTGTATCATTTGTTCCTACATACAGCGATCAATATAATAATAATATAATAGTAAATAATGCGATAGAGGAATAGTGCGGGGATAGCATTTTGGGCGAACCGAATTACTTGGGTCTGACGTGGGGGTATTGACTAATTTTATTTCCCGAAATCTCCCACATTCTGGATATCAAAATAGTATGTTAGATTATCAAATTATTAGTTATTTAATAAATTCAATGTCCAATTGAATGTACTTGCATCGCAATGGATGTGATACTGTTGGTAAAAAAATAGTTATTGTACCGCCATCTTTTCAATTGATGTATATTATTCCTCACATGCCACCACGGTGGCCTTGAGCGTAATGAAGTTGAGTTGAGACTCACGCTGGGGAAACAATATGTGTATTATTTTCTTTTGTCTTCTAATTATGTAGCTTAACACCAACATCTAGTTACACGTGGACGTAATTCATTTCTTATTAAAACTTTACAGGATTCGGCATTGAATCATTAAATTTGAATCCGTGCCCACGGAGAGTGCGTTGATAGGTGGATAATGCGATCAATGAAACGATGTCAAGCAAAGAAGGAAATACACGCAATGGTGTCCTGTAAACGAACAACTTCGTTCACTGCAGAACGAACCATTGCGTTGAATGGCTTTCAATGGCTTTCCTCGAAGTTCAAAACTATGATTGTTGAGCATCTTGGTTTCTTTCGTCGTTCGAAACGAACGAAGCAAAACGATGAATGGGAACGCTCGCTAACCAAACATGATGAATTTGGGTGCATAACCCTGTGAAATCAGTTCAGTTAATATCCTAGTTTTCTACCCTATGCATAGTGGTTTGTATAACCGTTCTTGCCTGAAGAAGGCTAGGGTGGTGTGGTTCGCCACATGAAATAGGCAAAAACGAGGACTAAAAGCGAAAAGGTGTGAAATTTCTGAGGCGGTAGAGGATATAAACTATATGGAACATCATGATGACTTGCCGGCATTGAAAACTGGTGACCGCTAATATAATTTTGAATTTGATGCTAATGCTGTTTTTTTTTAATTAGGTCTTTGGGTTATGGACGCGGGAATTCTTTAGTCGACGACGGCTGAATAATGAATGACCGACTAGACGGTTATGATTTGTTATGTTGTGAAAGGTACATGGACAGGAGAGCTGAGTTGAACGGCTTCACACAAGGAAACCGGATGGGAAAGGATAAGTGAGGATGACGGAGACATGACCTTACCAGACTTGTTGGTAATCTTCTGGATAAGGCAGAGAGCCGTAACATATCGAATTTTGTGCTGGATGTGTGGACAATCAGGGGTGATATAGAGGGGGTTTGAGGAACATGATTGCAGTAGATGGTCTTTACAATGATCAGTATAGTTCAATAGTGACAATTGCAAGCTGGCGAGGAGGAAACAAATGGAAATCTGAATAAAAAGGACACAATGGCGAAGAACACTAGAGTGTTGGGGGACTGGAGAAATATTGAAGAAAATCGGATGGACAGAACATTTTTTATGAGAGAGACTCAGTGCTGATGTGTTGAATGTTGAGTGGGTGAGGATGGGGCTATCGGGAGATTTAGTTATGAGAATGGCCGTGGAGATACTTGGTAGGAGTTGCTGTCAAAATCGGTCTGTTGAGAGGGAATGAGTGGGATGGGGAAAAAAGGAGTACATGACCAGTTTCCATCGCGGTGCGAAGGAGTGAGTGCCCCGCTAACGTGGACATATCCGTTTTCTAAATACACCTCGTCAAAATCAACATTTCTCCACATGACGAATATTTCAATCACAAAAGGAAACTAAAACATACCAGCTAGAAAAAGTTAGAAAATCACTAACGAATAACAACCGCAAATCTTCCTCCGGGGGCGCATTGAACTAGGAGTTTAATATTGGATTAATGACATTTAATTTGATTTCGCTACAAGACAACTAGCATATATCAGGTTTATTCAGCAGTTGAGGCGTGACCAGATGACGTTAACGTTAGACATCGAGGCATTTGTTTATATTGGTGACGTTGCTACGGTCCCCCAATGAAGCCTTCTGCATACAGATAAGCTCTGGTCAGTGAAATCTTGCTAGGAACCAGTAGGAAATGAGGCCTGGTCATCACTCTTTAAAGGTGATTTAATAGGTTATGCGACCACTTGATTATCTTCTAGAACGAAGATAAAAAATCTTTGGTCATCACCTTTTAAGGGTGGTGACCAAGCCATTTAATGGCGATGATGAAATAAATGATGGCTCTGACCTTATTTTCGTCACCTTTTCTTTGGTCATAGCTCTCACCCTTTCTTTGGCTTGTTTCCCTTCCCCATATTCGTAACTTGAATACAGATAATAACGAAGTAAATGTTCCGTTTCAGAGTCAACAACAGAGACCGATATAATTCGGCAGGATAACATTTTGTATACGGCCGTTGATTTACAGAATGAACTGATCCACCTGGCTTATCACCGGGATTTTGTAAGTAACACCAACCGTGCGAGGACGAAATGATCTTTTGTCCTTGAGAGGACGAAATGATCTTTTGTCCGTGCGAGGACGAAATGATCTTATGTCCGTACGAAGACGAAATGATATTTTGTTTAACGTACTCAGAGTGACTAGACTGGTGAGCTAGTTTGTGCAGGTCAACAAAACATTGCTTTTCAGTGACGATATCGCGCGCGCGTAAACAATTTGAGTGAATAGGAAAAGTGAAAGTAAAATGAAAGCCAGGACAGGATGATATAGACAGTGTCGGCCTTATTTATAGGGTTTTTTTAAATAGGAAATACGGGAACTTCCCCAACTTATCTGAGCTATCACTAACGTCTGACGCTCATAAGCTTACCTATTTTCATCTGGTCGAATCGTCGGGCTATTATAGCAGCACAGTTTTTCGATCCATTTATCTGATCAAGCCCAAGTCAGTGACGATGGCTAGTGCAGCTACTTCATTTACACCCGATGTTCACAAACTTACCTATTTCCTTCTGGTCGAATTGCGAGGTTATAGTATAACAACACATCTCTTCCGTCTATGTATCTCGTCTAACGCTCAAAAACAATTTCCATCTGTTAGGATCGCAGAGTTATCATACATGTAGCAGTAGAGCTCTTTGATCTGTGTATCTGATCCTTTCGGGTTCAGTGATGAATAGTAGCGTAGCCATGTTATTCACATCTAACGCTGAAACCCGAATCATTGATGAAGGGTAGCCACTGTGTGGGAACTCCATTTCCGGAAGCCTATTAGAAACTGACTTGGAAACAGTAACATTACTTGTTCAATAGGTTTTCGTGGAGTTTCCTGGATTGGAAAGTTGAGCTCCTCTCGCACGGAGTGTGATCACATGTGATTTCATAACTCTTCGCAGATCTATTATCACAGCTATTCGGTCTATGTATCTGATCCTGCATGAGTAGTGTGACCATCTAATTCATATCTGTCACTCGCACAATTACCTATTTCCATCTGTTCGTTTTTCACAGCTACAACTGTACCATAAATCTCCTATTCTTGTGATTGAATCCACATGAAGTTAGTGTCTGAGTGGTTCCCCTGCGCAAGGTGTCATCATACACATCAGTGACATGTAAAACGAAGCGTGGCTGAAATACAAAACAGCAGTAATCCCGAGGGTTGTCTTTGGGTGTAACGCAGTCGGAATACTTTGACTTCTACTGTCTTACGGAAGAACTTGATGCTAAAGAACACAAGCTGGATTTCTGGATTCTCTATACTACAATCCTTCAGCAGCCAAATAGAAGTTTTTAGAATTTCTCATTAGTACTATCTATGTGAAATTTGGGAACAATATATCAACAGAATATAGGTCTCCTGTTGGTAACCAATTGTGTTTCGCTGACCTAGATCTGTTCCCTTATGAATACGACCGTATTCATCCTTAAAACCCCGACTATTTAAAAGCCCGTTCATTCCCTTTCCCCAAACTCTTATATAGACGAACTACTCGCTGTGGATAATCGCTATATATATGACGCATTGAACGATATATATCCATCTTCGTTGGATTTGAAGGAAACCATAGTATAGTTAAACCTATATCGCTCTAAATATGAGGCGGGGCTCCTCCCTCGTCGGCTTTACAAGGGAGATGATTACAGTTTCTACATCGTAAAGTATCCCTGGGTTAGATCTGCATATGGCGATTACATATCTCGCCAAGTAGCATTTGCTAGATACTGTGTGAAATTAGTCAACCTAACAAGATATTATTGGAAAACCCTGAATAGTTCATTAGTGGTATACCAACAAGCGCCTCCACTTGCCTTCTTGACGTTCACATGAACACTCACAATCAAAGCGTGACTGAGATACATCATTCTCCAGATGACTTTTTCGAAGGAAATCATATGAATATACTAATCACAGATACAGATTAGATATATGGAACACCAGTATGTCTTGCCGGCATCATTGAAAGCTGTTGACCGCTTCTGTCATGCATGCTCATGTATACATGTACTATGATTTTCTTCATTATTTGGGGCTTTTGCTGTTATACGAAATCGTTTTCTAGATTAGATGCTCGTATTCATATCAGATTGCGATGTTCTGTTTCCCAAGCGGCACTAATGCATGTAGTTTGCTTACTTGTGAGCATGTTATTGCTTACTTGTAATTAATACCTTCTGATATTATTCAACTGTACAGTTGATATCTCAAGTTTTACATTCATTTCGAATTATCTCCATTTATTTATTTCAAAGGTCAACAGGCATACACCCAATAATAGACCGGCATAAATATTATGTACAGACAATACACCAACACACATAACAACTAGTTAAATAACACAGTGAGTATATACGCAATTTAAAGACATGTTAAAAACATGGTAAATATTAGGAAAAACATTGAAAAACATTAGAAATATGAATAATTGTATATCATAAAAGCAGGAAGTATCACGTGAAAAAATAAGCACGTGAATAATTGAATATCCATATTAGTGGGACGTACTAGTTCCCATTAAGATAGTTTAAAACCCGAGATTTAAAAACATCAGAATTTGTATCATGTATCAATCTATTGCAAGATACTAAGTTTCTTGGTTAAAAAGAATGCTTGCGTACGTTGATCCGAGACCTGTGGGGTAAAAATAGTTGTGTATGCCGCAGTTGTCGTGATGTGTATGCCGCAGTTGTCGTGATGTGTATGCCGCAGTTGTCGTGATGTGTATGCCGCAGTTGTCGTGATGTGTATGCCGCAGTTGTCGTGATGTGTATGCCGCAGTTGTCGTGATGTGTATGCCGCAGTTGTCGTGATGTGTATGCCGCAGTTGGGATGGCACAGAAAAACTGACGTGTGATAGAATATAAGAGCAGCTAAACGATTGTTTGAGACGGAATGTGAAAAAGACAAATATGAAAACCGCCTCTTCTTCTCTAGCGTATATCCCAACTCATAATAATTAACCCCAAATTTAAAACACATATATCTAATGTAACTCTTGGGTGTGAGGTGACCATACAACAGATGCAAGCTCTAGTCTAGAGCGTACAAGTGAAATATATAATGATTTAAACGATTTGGCAAGGTAAAAACGTTACAAGATCTTTTGATTTTATTCAGTTATCATTAACTCGTCCGATCTCATCCCATTTACTACCCAATATTTGTATGCGCTGGCGATTTGATTTGTGAATGTACCTGTTTCAATCCCTCTAGGAATATCTCAGAGACGAATATGTCACGAAAATGAAAGGGAAACTAAAACAGTTATCCGATCTCTTGGGAAACGACGACTGGTTTGTTGGATCGAAAGTAAGAGTCCTTCTGCTACAGGTTTTATTGTCTGAACGCGGTGATAATTTTTTGATTCTCTATCTCACTGGTGTTATCTTCACTTAATATCGAGTTCCCACTTGATCCCTCTCCGGTCATTCCGAATACAAGTGTTTACCTACTTGAAGTCTATATACAAGTTAAGAGGATTGTAGAGATTTTCTTGTTTTATATACTTTAGCTTATATAGGCAAGTGTGTAGCTGCACAGCCAGAAAAATGGTGAAGGCCCATCACACTGTAATGGTGGTCAGACCTGGCCGTCACCTTTGAAATGTGATCAGTTAGAGCCATCACCTCTAAATGGTGATGGCTATCACCCTTAAATTCTTTAGCTCACCATCCTTTCGGAATGCTATCACCTTTTGTCTGGCTATGTACAGGGGTAAAAGCGTTCGGTGTCCGGTTATTTTCGTTTAGTTTGACCTAACGAAACGCGAACGGAACGAAATGTAAACGCGTTTCAAACGCTTACCAAACGATTATAGTAAACGAAACGCTTTCAATATCGCTTAATTTTTATTTTATCAAAACGCGTTTCCCTCGTCAAACGCGTTTGCTCTGATCGAAACGCGTTTATAAACGCGTTTGTGAATGCGTTTTATAAACGCGTTTCGAACGGGTTTCTCTTTTCGTTCGACTTTGTGCAAATTTGTGTTTTTATTTTGCAAACCAGGCCAGGAAGTCCACGTGTCGGGGCTTTCCCCAGCCGCTATTATAATCCCTGTGCTATAAATATATGTGGCATAGCCTTTAATATACAAGGGTAAACACGTTCTGTGTCCGGTAATTCGTTTCGTTTATATATTGCGCTAAGATTAAATCTTTTCGTTCACCAAGCGAAACAATATATGTCTTCCCGTACCAAGCGAAATGATTAGTCAGGCATGTTATACTGAGTCGAAAAAGCGTTTCGCCTGACCGTGACTCCATGCAGCTTTTGACCAACACTCAGTCGCCGAACCGTTGTACAAAGATAAAAAAACAGACCAAATAATATTCTCGCCCGACGAAGCAACCGTGGTGTGGACGGTAATGCTTATTTAACAACAACAACAACAATAAAACGCGTTACGAAACGCGTTTTCAAAACGCGTTTCAAACGCAAGCTTAAATCTTTTCGTTCACCAAGCGAAGAAATATTTGTCTTCACGTACCAAGCGAAATGATTAGTCAGGCGTGTGATACCGAACCGAAAAAGCATTTCGCCTGACCTTGACTCCATGCGGGTTTTGATCAACACTCAGCAACCCAGACCAAATAGTATTCTCGCCCGACGAAGCAACCGTGGTGTTGACGGTGATGCTTATTTAACAACAACAACAATAAAACGCGTTCCGAAACGCGTTTCCAAAACGCGTTTCGAAACGCGTTTCAAAACGCGTTTCAAACGCGTTCATAAACGCGTTCGTGAAACGCGTTTTAAGCGAAACGAAACGAAAGATAAATGAACATACCGATGATCAAACGCGTTTGCGAGGTATAAACGCGTTCTTTGAGAAGCAAACGAAACGAATACAAAACGCGTTTAGAACGCTATTGAAACGCGTTTCAAACGATAATAGAACGATAATATACGTGAAAAACCGGACACCGAACGCTTTTACCCCTGTAGAGTCATTGTTCTCATGGGAAAGGTTATTCTCCGAATGTAGATTTTCTGGTATGGTTGACATTTTCAAATGTAGATTTTGAATGCGAAAAAATCGAATGGCTCTAAATGGCGTAAATCTCGGCGTGTTTATGTCATTGGTTTTTGACAAAGAAAGGAAAGTCCGATCCAGCTTCGTGAAAGAGGCCAAGATCCGTTATGGTACCCTATATATTGGCGTTCTATCCGTCTGTGTCAGTGGAGGCGACCGATGGTCCGCTCTGGACAAGATATGTTACCGTCACGGACACAGAGGGATAAGCTCTCCAGTATAGGACGCCATTCCCTATGATGCTCATAAGGCAACATCAGAATCTACGATTGAATGAACTTCAAATTTCTAAGAGTGGTGATCAGATTCAATAGAATGTTTCACAATGTATGTTGCACTACTCACTCACGAAACCCACTTAATTTCTACCTAACCGACGTGGCGCCTGTTATTATAGAGGTGTTTTTCTCCATACATAACATTAATGGTCAGTTAAGAATAGTGTTCTGTTCCCTGCTCAACTAGGTTACGATACTGATATTTTCCCGTCTATTCCACAGATAAACTTTGTTGACTTCCATGTGTATGAATCGATATCGATCAACAGTCAACTTGAACCATCCTGTCTGGACGAGTATTCGAAACTTCAACTGTTCTTATACCGGATCGAGTCTCTGCCCAAGGTTAAGGAATATTTATCATCGTCTGGTTACGTAAAAGAGGCTATTACCAGTGGAAGAGCTCAGTGGGGATACGTTGTCTGAATTCGGATTATGTCTGTTTAAATACAGCGGTATAATGACGTACTGTGTTTCAATAAATTTGAGTTGACTTCTGCACAGTCTTGGTTTACGTGCATAGGCGACACATTCATCACAATGTACTGACGAACATGCTCCAATAGTAAACTAATTGATGTCATCTATTTCCATGTGTGTTGGACTTCACGGAACGCACTCTGGTCCCGTGAGAGTTCCTAATTTCTCAAGATGATCGCACATAACTCAGAGGGGCGCGTTAGTCGTCATCGGCAGATAGTGAGCATAGATAAACTCGCGGGTCATAGCTGTGTATCTGGAAAACAGATGCATTATTATTTTATTGATCTCGTCCCTTCCTGGAACCTTTCAGTGTACACATACGGTCCGAGGTCACAGTTCCAAATCGTGATATCATCGATGTATCTGATCCGCTAAAACGTGTTTCTGCACACTCAAGGCGAAACGAACAACTTTCAACTCATCCCGTCCAGACATTCAGAGGACGATCAAAGACAACACATAAACCTACACATACACATTCACACACCCTCTCACACTGACACTTCTTTGATGTTAACATGATGAAACGTGTGAAAGTACACACTATCTGAACCCTAACCCGTTTGGGGTTAGGTTTAATAGTCCCATTATAAAACATCTTTCCATTCCTCTGGGGAAACTATTGAAACAAAATATGCTGCAATCATGGTTGTAGTGGTATAAGTTGAAAGAAACGAATCACGAACTCAAGATGTGGTGTAACTTTTGCGTTTATTTATATAAGCAAAGAATGACGAACGCTTATTTAAAAGCGGAAATACGGATCTTCATAAATATGCATTTCTGGTGTTTTCCGTACAAGTCATACTTCACGTCGCCGCTCCCCAATAGACATGACAGTACTTCCTGTGTCAGCTGAAGGAGTGAAGACGAGAGGGAACCAAATTTCAAAATAAACGGAAACAAATTAGATTCTTCGAAACATACAATGCCACCACCATGAAGCGAGCAGCCCAGCCAATGATATGTCGTCGCCATATCTTCGGATGAAGATTTAATAAGTAATATATAGTTCCTAATTAATAGCGTGAACACCATTAGGGTCTAGCTCTTAACCCTCGTCCTTCCTCCCTCGCTATACTCCAATCTTCTCTCCCACTAAAAGTACCACATGCCGTGTAGGTATAAGCGTGAAAACACATAATGATATAGTTCCAGAAAATAAAAATCCATGTACACATTCAGCTATGAGCGCTGTTTCAGTTAGGTATAAGCGTGAAAACACATAATGACATAGTTCCAGAAAACAAAAATCCATGTACACATTCAGCTATGAGCGCTGTTTCAGTGTAAGGCCGGTATCGATTGAGCGTAAATTAGCGAGGTTACCGAAATACAATTTTTCGGTTCTTCAACAAGCTTTATTTTAATTTCCTGTCAACAGATCGATGGACGGATAGACATAATGTGACATGCTAGCCACAGTTATTTTTATCATTCACTCACTTGGCATGTTCTGATGGTGGGATTTAGTTGGGTTGCGCCGGTGGAGGATAGGCTGAATTAGGGGGCGGGTATGTGGCGTTAGGAGGCGGATTTGCGGCGTTAGGAGGCGGATATACCGAGTGTCCTGAATATGGAGGAGGAGGTTGCGGCTGTGCAGGATACATGGGATACCCGGATGTTCCTGGTAAGAAAACAAATAAAAAGATTGGCATTAATTGTCTTATTATGCACAAAACGAAAACACGAAAATACGAAAAGCATATTTTGATGATTAAATAATACATAAATAAATTCATGGTGAGATTCTCATAAGGTGAAGGTATATACTAACTAATAGCTTTATATCACTCCGTTATAAAAATATATATCTATATTGTGAATACGCAACTGAAAGGTTCGTGTGGCCTAGCTATAAGTCTGGAATATCTTATTATCAGCTTTTGTTCAATCAAATTGTGAGACATTTTCTCAAAGCTATTTATTTACGAAACTTTTATTTGCCAAACTTTCTGCGCTATCTCCAGAACGGAGAGAAATGGAGAATTTCAAACTTCTTGACTCTATAGCTTATCATATTGGTGTCATTTTCAGCCTATTTACACACCCCCTCCAGAGCAGAGATTCATAGGTAAATTCAAGATGCCGGCTACGTGAGGTACCAGAAAAGAAAAGTGTTTTTGTCATATTTCTTCAAAATTTCTGCTTTTCCGCAATGAAAAGTGGGCAAAAACTATTTTATTTCACAACACATTAATATTTACTAATTTATCATGCAGTTTTTTGCGGAGAAATTTCATAAATAAAAAAATTCGGAAAATTCGACCGAAAAATCGACGTCATCAATGCGGCGATCTTGGATTTGTTTACATTTTCTAGTAGAACTTGACCAAAGGGTATAGTGTGGTAAGTTTCAGCCCCCTAGCTCAATCGGTAAGAAAAATAATGGGGGTAGGGGGGGGGGGGGGAATGGCCGCCCCTCCCAGGCCAAGACAGGTCTCAAAAAGCCCAGCCCAGACAGGGTTAATGCCATCATTATTAACCCTAACCCTGACTTCTCAAAGGCAATGTATATTATAAGAAAACTGTCGTCATTTTAATGGAAATTATGCCTGATCATCCCCAATATTGTAATAAGAATGCTAGTTTTTACTTGTCAAGAATACATATGATCCATCCCGTTTTCCCACATCCAGTGAACGAAACGGCTCATTTCTCTTACCAGTTGTAGCTACGAAGGTAGTAGGACCAGCGCCGGCGTGTGTTATCACAGTGCCCCTAGAACTTCTGCTTCCGCCGGCCATTTTCACACAGAGGCACACGATCAAAGCGATAACCACTCCAACAAACACGATACACCCGATCACCACACCGGCAATCCATCCGTACCTGTGAATTCAGTGAACCGGTATTATATCATTCACAGAAGAAAAGATGTTTATAAAGCTATGGTATGTCTACACGATCTATGCGAATCAAAAGACCTTCTAATGTTACCGACTGCCCATGGATAGAAATATCAATTTCTTTACCCAACTGATCATGGTTATTGGGTTTTTTCATATATTTTAATTAGCACACTTTTCTATAATTTCAATATCTTTCGCTCAGATTTTCGTGAACATTCGAACAGTCTGTTTGTTGGTACTCATCAATTCCGAATTACTATAGAAATGGGAGAGGAGGGGTAGCTAGAAAAACTAAAAGGAAATGTTTTAGTGTTTTGGAAATGTGATGTTAAACAGCGCCGTGATTATACAGTAGACTGCATGACTTATTCCAATACTGAAAATATTTGAGTGATACCCGGCATTAGAATCGTTGATGGGGAACCAGACTACGCAGTGGTGATATCGACGTAAACGTTACAACTCCACGCAGAAGAATCTTTGAAACCAGCGCCCGACGTCAAAGACTATGACGTTTGAAATGTCATTATGTAGTATTATAACATAGCATCAATCGATCATTCAGCGTTCATCTGTACGATCGGGCGCTACCTATAGATAGTTCACAAGAGCCTAGAATTGAGAACATAACTAGGGCATCTCTGTGAAGATCATGTCCAAGTCCCGAAGCCGTGGATGTGATGAGCGCGTGTGAGATATGACGTACTAACTATGCATTCTTGCGAAACATTTTTGACGTAACAACGCTGGACATGATGCCGTCTCATGGATAGCGCTTCATAAAGTATCTGATAAAGACCCAAGGCCAGAATGAACAGATGATGACAACGGATACAACTGTCGTTATTTTTATTCTGAGATTAGTTAAACTCCTCCATAGTAGGATATACCTGAAATGGTATGATGGAATCGGGAAGGGACAAGTAAACGAATGCATTCTATGGCCTTTATCAGCGAAAGCAACCGGTTTTCAGTCGATACGATTTCACACGACACACTCGTAATCACGCTGTGATGTCGATTCGCCAAGGGACGCGTCTGTTGCAAATTTGAATTATTCGAGATAAAGACACCAATGTCTGGTTAGAGCCACAACAGTAGTATACAAAGCGTGAATTGTACCGCTGGCTCCCCACTGCGCATGCGTGTGACGTCACAGCGACCATTTGTGCGCATGCGTGATGGGGAGCAACGGGGAGCAGAGGTCAGTGAGTGCAAGATGTGGGAGGTGGGTACAAGATGGCCGCCAAGATGTGGGAGGTGGGTACAAGATGGCCGCCAAGATGTGGGAGGTGGGTACAAGATGGCCGCCAAGATGTGGGAGGTGGGTACAAGATGGCCGCCAAGATGTGGGAGGTGGGTACAAGATGGCCGCGAGTGTCATGATGTGGGAGGTGGGAAAAGATGGCCGCGAGGGTCATGATGTGGGAGGTGGGAAAAGATGGCCGCCAAGATGTGGGAGGTGGGAAAAGATGGCCGCCAAGATGTGGGAGGTGGGAAAAGATGGCCGCCATGTGGGAGGTGGG
>JAVTVY010001765.1:0-36471 GCA_036873755.1 Hanleya hanleyi | reverse complement strand
GAGAATGGCATGAAATCATTATCTTGTGCAGAGAAGGTGTTGGTCTTGAGTTGAATTACCGTAAACTACATAAATGCTACCTTTCTACTATAGTACTATATATAAAAATTTGTTGTATTGTTGGGAAAATAATGCGATTTGTTGTTTTGATCCTGGACAAGGGCACTGAAAACCATTAAAGAGATCGATATATTTTCACACGTAAAGCTTGAAATCTACTGAACTTTTTTATTATTCAATCTGTTTTCTTTAGTTAACAAATTGTAAAATTAAATCGGCGATAGTTATTTATTTTTGGAATGAAGGCGCAGCAGGAGATTGTTACAACAAGTCTTGAGCTGACCGACTTTTGATGAAAATTTCTGGTGATTTTTGATGAAAATCACCGGCGATTCTGACTTGGGCGGTGCCCATCTTAATATAGGCAGGATTCTAACTGGGGGCGGGGATTTCCAAGAGTTCAGTTCGCGTTCCGAGTCCTAATGCCTACTCTACTTCGTAGGTCCTGTGACGTTAGTCACACTGCTCATGTATATATAAATATATTACATATAAGCAAAACATGTAATGTTGTGTATCAACAATGATGTGTTGAAATGATGTATTGTAACTTAGTCAATGAAACATGCATTTTACTATATAATGAGTTCCATTCTTTTCGCTTTGTTGTTTTCATATCCATATAGCATTCTTAATATAGTTATTTCCCCCTTGTTCCTATGTTTTACTCTTATTAATTGTTCGATATTGAGTACATAAGCCTAATTCCGGTTTGAAGACGTCTACGTCACTAGTGTGTTTAATCAATAGACCTCAACCCTAATGACGTATTATACCTCTTTCAATCACGTGATAAATTGTCCATTCATTCATCTGCATGACAGGTGTTCAGGTATCCAGAAGTCTAGCATCGATTATGTAACACGAAACTAATTAAATTGTCAACGCACAGTGCATGTGCCACAAGGCGTGAAGTCCTATATGTAACCCGATACACCAAAGTAAATCTTGCGCTTCCGTCTGTGCCAGTCCAGGGACCTCGCGCTGGCAATGCAGTTGATGTGACGTTACATGAGGGAGGTGACAGGCTAATTGAATTGTATAACGATCCCCACTAGCCATTTAATTGTCATGGATGTTGGGGGCCTGCATTGTATCAAGGGATAACTATGATGGCCGAGAGGGGCCATCGCGTCTTTCATTTCTAATTGAACGCGATGGAGCGATGGAGCTATGCGATGGAACGATGGAGCTATGCGATGCGCGATGGAGCTATGCGATGGAGCGATGGAGCTATGCGATGCGCGATGGAGCTATGCGATGCGCGATGAGGCTATGCGATGGAGCTATGCGATGCGCGATGGAGCTATGCGATGAAGCGATGGAGCTATGCGATGGAGCGATGGAGCTATGCGATGGAGCTATGCGATGAAGCGATGGAGCTATGCGATGCGCGATGGAGCTATGCGATGGAGCGATGGAGCTATGCGATGGAGCTATGCGATGGAGCGATGGAGCTATGCGATGGAGCTATGCGATGGAGCGATGGAGCTATGCGATGGAGCGATGGAGCTATGCGATGGAGCGATGGAGCGATGGAGCTATGCGATGGAGCGATGGAGCGATGGAGCTATGCGATGGGGCTATGCGATGGAGCTATGCTATGAAAAGTCATTGCGCATGTTCGTTGAAAAACAGTCTTACAATGCGAAAACACCATCGCCAAAGTGAACAGAGAAATTAACAATTATTTTAAACATGAAAATTTCAATATGTGATCACGGTAGATAAGAACATTGCATTAGATTTCGGTTGGAGGTGTTCAAATGTATGCAGAAGATATTAAAACAACCAAACTTCAATTTCAAACGTTCACCGATGCGGTTTTACGTCACTTTTGAATACGAGCTTTTATGGTATAAAACTACACGCTTAAAACTAAAGCATTGAAACTTACTCGTAAAGAGTTGAAATAACCCTTCAAGTGTGTCCACAGGGACAACACTTAAACGAGCAGTCCCTGTGGACACACTTAAAGAGTCATTTCAACACTTTGCGAGTAAGGTTCAACACTCTAGTTTTAAGCGTGTAAGCTATTTACTACGCATGAAACACAGCTTTCTATGTTGATATGGAGAAATATTTTTTTCGCTTCAAAGACGGACAGCAAGAGGGTTTTTTCGCATGTAAACATGACATCTTCTTTCACCAGTGTGACACCGGAATAGGCTGGTAATTTTTTCTGCAGTGTAATGTGCTTATCTCGTGAATTTGCTGGCGACCAGTTCCGCTCCATTGCTTCGACAATTCCAAATTCACTGAGTTAGTAAACATACATGGGAGCTTTATAACGTACTTCTCGATTTTAGGCTTGAGTATGCTCATCAGCCGTGTAAACAAAATTATGTGATCTGCACGCCGCCATCAACGCTAGCCAATCAAGTCGACGTTTGCCATCCTTTGTATTTTTTAATCACAGGTCAAAAAGTTCCAAGATGTTTTTCCCTTTTCCTTGCAACGAACAGAATGAACTATATGTTTGCATTGAATAGTATATGACAAATGGGCAATTTTCAGGGTTTTGTATACCAGGTATTCACGTAACACATTGACAGAATATCTTTAGAAAAAAAAACAACGTTAAAAGTGTGTAGGTGGGCAGGTATCTCACCGAAGGCATGTCGGCTATATCACAAGTTCATCGACTTCCCTCAGGGAAGATGGTGGACAGTATTTGTGAAAAGGAGAAGGCTGTACCGTAAACTTCTGCGGATTTTATTCTCGGGGCATTATTTAGAATAACAGTATTGTGTACGTTAAAATGTGTCAAGGTCGTAAGCTTATACGTAAAAGTCGCCTATACTCCGCTCGTGCGGCTCTCGCACCAGAGATTTTCATGTAATTTTTCCGAACAAAATTTATTCCATCCTCCCATAACCGCTCCCCATTAAACAACCTCGTTCTACCCATCTTCACACAACAGGCTGATTATAACGTTTTCTCGCCTTGATATAATATGGCAGAATTGTTGTTCCAAAACTGTAAGTTAAGCTATCCACCTGTACTGATCAACACTCGCTCAATGACATTTCTCTCATTCTCGCCTTTGCTTTATAGATTATGTATATAAAACTATATATTTTTAGAAAGCCTGTTTTTTAAGAATTCTAGACATGTTCATACGTTTAAACTTTGAATATAATTAAGTCTATCATTCATATTTGAACTTTGCTCTTCGTAAATTCTACCGATCATTTTCAAATGTCAATTTCAAGAAAAGTATCAAATATAACTGCGTGAAAATCGACAGCTCCATCTAGAAACGCGTCTCTCATTTTTCTCGTTTTTTCTTAGTTTTCTCACTAGAGCCCCAAAACCGAAGAAATATCGTTAAACTTACCGAACACACTATGCCATCCCAATTATGTCCAAATCTCGCCATTCTATGATGTACGGTTTTCGAGAAATTTCGGTTTTTACCAGCGAAACCGGTCCAATTTAATATGCGATAAATCGAAAAAAGAGCCCAGCAGGTGATTATTCTACTGTGTTAGCCAAATATTCCCCGATAAAATCCTTCACTGACATGGATTACTCTTGTCACGCTCAAAGATATTGTATTGTTTGCTTCTTACTTTGCGCAATGACTTTTCATCGCATAGCCCCATCGCATAGCTCCATCGCATAGCTCCATCGCATAGCCCCATCGCATAGCTCCATCGCATAGCCCCATCGCATAGCTCCATCGCATAGCCCCATCGCATAGCTCCATCGCATAGCCCCATCGCATAGCTCCATCGCTCCATCGCTCCATCGCATAGCTCCATCGCATAGCTCCATCGCTCCATCGCATAGCTCCATCGCGCATCGCATAGCTCCATCGCTTCATCGCATAGCTCCATCGCATAGCTCCATCGCTCCATCGCATAGCTCCATCGCTTCATCGCATAGCTCCATCGCGCATCGCATAGCTCCATCGCATAGCCTCATCGCGCATCGCATAGCACGACTTTTCATCGCATAGCTCCATCGCTCCATCGCATAGCTCCATCGCGCATCGCATAGCTCCATCGTTCCATCGCATAGCTCCATCGCTCCATCGCGTTCAATTAGAAATGAAAGACGCGATGGCCCCTCTCGGCCATCATAGATAACAGTGGGATTTTATTGTCATGGATGTAGAGGGCCTATACGGCATCCAGGCCTATTGTCTTTGTCAGGAGGAATAAGATAGATTGAATATGATATAGACAAGTCGCGTATGAGCGTTGTAGTCTTCAAAATCAACATTGAGTTCCCTCCCTGTATTGTCAATCTTTCAACAGCATCCAATTAAATACATGGTTGTATACTAGTAGTACACGTTCGCCCTGATATGGCGATTGGAATGATATGGTTATATTGAATCCTTCTCTCGATAGATTAAACTCTCACGTGATGAAACATGATCGGTGATTCTTTACAAATTATAGCTACGTCATCAAACATGGCGGTCACATATTTGATTCTGATTGGTTCTTGAACCTAAACCGGTTTTACACCAGAATCTTTAACCTGATCATGATTCTGATCTCGAACGCGACCCTGACCATCCTTTGCACATCTTTGTCTTTGTTTATACCTCAATAACCCGGATTTTGTTTCTTATTCACTTATTATGGATATCGAACCTGTTTCACAGCTTCACTCGTTTCTGATATTGTCTCTGCCCTTTTGTTTCTGTCCTGATCTTGTCTCTGCCCTGATCTTGTTTCTGCCCTAATCTTGTCTCTGCCCTGATCTTGCCTCCCTGATTCTCCCCTGATGATGATCCTGATTCTGCTCTTGCGTTACGTCACTTTCGCTGATGATGTCACTTTCGATGATGACGCGGCTGATCTTGATCGTGATCACTTGGCCTGATAAATTTTACACTGGTCAGCTGATAAGATATCTGAGAGCTAATATTTATTTACTTTCACAGCTTTTCAGCAGAGAGGATTACTTTACGCCTGTATCTGGTTATTTCTCCTTGATTGGTGTGTGAATAAGAAATCTATATTTGTAACCGGTTCATTAATTTCTTGTATAACATTCGTGAACCGTTGCGTTCTAACGACCCCTAATCCCGGTCAAGGGTGGGCAATTAGAGACATGATGTTCCTATAATATAAGATAACTTGTAGTCAATGTGGTCGATTGTATATATATGGTGTTCTTGATTGTATAAACATGACGTTCCTATAAGTTAAGATAACTTGTAGTCAATGTGGTCGATTGTATATATATGGTGTTCTTGATTGTATAAACATGACGTTCCTATAAGTTAAGATAAATTGTAGCCAATGTGGTCGATTGTATATATATGGTGTTCTTGATTGTATAAACATGACGTTCCTATAAGTTAAGATAAATTGTAGCCAATGTGGTCTATTGTATATATATGGTGTTCTTGATTGTATAAACATGACGTTCCTATAAGTTAAGATAAATTGTAGCCAATGTGGTCTATTGTATATATATGGTGTTCTTGATTGTATAAACATGACGTTCCTATAAGTTAAGATAAATTGTAGCCAATGTGGTCTATTGTATAAACTTGATGTTCCTGATTGTATAAACATGAAATTCCTATTAGATAAGATAAGTTCTAGCCAATGTGGTCGATTCTATAGACATGATGTTCCTGATTGTATAGACATGACGTTCGTATAAGATAAGAAAATTTGTAGCCAATGTGGTCGATTGTATAGACATGGTGTTACTGATTGTTAGACATGACGTTTCTTTTAGATAAGAAAACTTGTAGCCAATGTGGTCGATTGTATAGACATGATGTTCCTGACTGCACAGACACGACGTTCCTGTAATATAAGATAACTTGTAGTCAATGTTATATAGACATGATGTTCCAGATTGTATAGACATGGTGTTCTAGATTGTATAGACATAATGTTTATATAAGTTAAGATAACTTGTAGCCAATGTGGTCAGTTGTATAGACATGACGTTCTTGGTTGTAAAGACATGATGCTCCTATAAGTTAAGATAACTTGTAGCCAATGTGGTTATGTATATACATGATGTTACTGATTGTATAAACATGATGTTCCTAAAAAGATATTTTAGAAAGTGATCGTATAACAGTATTTTCGTTATTTTGGGATTACACTATCCCAGTATAGCACAGACTACCGATGTTGTGGGAGGCCCGTTGACCGAGTGGTTTAGATGGCCGACATATAGTGCTGGCGGTTGGGTCCTTTCTGGTGGTTGCTGGTTCGAATCCCGCATGGGACTCAACCAATTTTCGCACTAGAATCTGTGCTATACTAAGATAGTGTGATCCCAAAGTAAGGAAAATACAGTTAAACGATCACTTTCTAAATGACAAAAAATATCTTCCAATGTATTCAGCTACGGTCATCAGAGGGGTACTGTATGTTCGCCTTCAAAACCACCGGTCTGCTACCTCCTATAAGATAGTGTAATCCAAAATAACGAAAATAATGTTATGATGTTCCTATAATATAACTTGTAGCCAGTGTGGTCGAGTGTATATACATGATGTTCCTGGTTGTACAGACATGATGTTCCTGGTTGTATAAACATGATGTTCCTGATTGTACAGACATGCTGTTCCTGGTTGTATAGACATGATGTTCCTGGTTGTATAGACATGATGTTCCTGGTTGTGTAGACATGATGTTCCTGGTTGTTTAGACATGATGTTCCTGGTTGTATAGACATGATGTTCCTGGTTGTGTAGACATGATGTTCCTGGTTGTGTAGACATGATGTTCCTGGTTGTGTAGACATGATGTTCCTGGTGGTTTAGACATGATGTTCCTGGTTGTATAGACATGATGATGTTCCTGGTTGTATAAACATTCCTATAATATAAGATAGAGCGTAGCCAATGTTATATAGACATGATGTTCCTATAAGATAACTTATAGACGATGTGGTCGATTGTAAAGACATGATGTTCCTATAAGATAACTTGTAGCCATTGTGGTCGATGTACAGACAGGATGTTCCTATAAGATAGCTTGTAGCCAATGTGGTCGATTGTACAGACATGATGTTCCTATAAAATAACTTGTAGCCAATGTGGTCGATTGTATGGACACGATGTTCCTATAAGATAACTTGTAGCCAATGTGGTCGATTGTAAAGACATGATGTTCCTATAAGATAACTTGTAGCCATTGTGGTCGATGTACAGACAGGATGTTCCTATAAGATAGCTTGTAGCCAATGTGGTCGATTGTAAAGACATGATGTTCCTATAATATAACTTGTAGCCAATGTGGTCGATTGTATGGATATGATGTTCCTATAAGATAAAATAACTTGTAGCCAATGTGGTCGATAAAGACATGATGTTTCTATAAAATAAGATAAGAAAAAAATTTGTATGTGTTTGAATACGGAGAGCATAAGCTCAAAACATGAGCTGTTCATCGACAGATCAACATCATCTGTTCATCGACAGATCAACATCAGCTGTTCATCGACAGATCAACATCAGCTGTTCATCGACAGATCAACATCAGCTGTCCAACGACAGATCATGGAATCCGTATGATTGATGATAAAAATAAATTTGCGAATTGTAATTTTTGTAAATCTCGTTATTGGATAGCTGAAATGCATTTATCCAGTTATTGTACGAATACTATAGTTACTTGCTAGTTATTGTTTTATGTTTTAATTTCTGTTGCCAAGGCGTTCGCTACTTCTCGATTCCAATAAAGCATGACAAGATATTAGCTTAATTGAAGAACGATGCAGCTACAATGTTCAATGTATAGCCGGACCCCAAAAATTCCCAGCCAATTGTCACGTAAAATATGGTTAAAACACACATGCTTCAAGACAGCTTTGGTCAATATGTCTGCAGCGCTTCTGTCAACTGACTAGCAATTAACGGTGCTGATTACTTCTGTATGAAGATTAGCAGTTCGGATTGGACACTGGTTAAACTGGAACAAAAGTCAAATATTTGAAAATCACCATGGAGGAGTCGCGCAGAGGTCATCGGATCGTAATGGGACAGATGGGTCTTGTGTCAGTCCAAAATAAACTCTATACAGACTGAATTTCCGACAATCAGCAAAGTGGACCCAGAGTCTTATTATATTTGTGCAGACAGTTCGATGGTGACATTGAAGTACGTGTCTGCGCTTCGATAATTCACAAACTCGATACCGCGTTTCTGATGGTTCCATGGAGAATTCGAACTGATATCGAAGGAGAAGGAACTCTCTCATTTCATCTGTTCATGACTTATACTTTCATTGTCAACTGCTGCAGTATTGAACTTTACTGATTTTGTTACACACAATTTTGATCCGATTATGAAGGATATGCATTCAGTGTTCAAGGAATCCTTATTGACTCGAAGGAAACTCATTTTAAGAGTAGTTGGTTAAATTTTATTCGTTGATTCAATTCTTAATGAATCCAGGAAATGATGTTCCAGGAAATGCTTAATGAAAATGAATTGGTTTCGAAGGAATCTCTCTTGATTCTAAATGTTACGAATATATACGAATGCATATACGGTCTGAATAATACTGTATTTCATTACAGGCATAAGGGAACCTTAAAAACGGATCAAACACCTGTGTATATCGAGGCGATCTATTCTCCTCTTATTCAGCCAATGGTATTTTGTTGATCATTCGTGGTTCAAATATTTATCCTGAAGTTTGTCCATCATTGAGTCCACAATAAAAGCGTGACCGGACATTTGTTGGTTGTAAGACATTCCTGCTAGATTTAAAGAAGTCGATGTTCACCTGCGGAAATCCAAACCGTTGTACGCTTTGAGCTTTTCTGTATAATGGAGTAAATAATTAACCAGTCGACCTTGGAATATATTAGTCGCCGTTCATATGGCAGAAGTATCACAAAGTGCTAATGCAAAATTGAATCAGTCACTGTACTTGTTCTTTAAGAGAGAAAGTGAATACACTGAATTTACTTTTGAATCATTTGACAAACCTACATTTTGACCATATAGGTTAAAAGATTTGGGATTTATAAACTGATCGAAATGTATTAACTTACTGTTCATACTTTTAAATATTTGTAATGAACCTGTGTAGTAAATCTGTGTGATTGGTTGGATTTCCGTTTGAAAATTTGAATTGACCAATCAGTGGCTTCAGTTGGTTCAGAACTGGAAGACAATTAACCCATACATGATGCACAGCATTGTGTCTCTACAAACCTACATAGAAACAGCACGAATAATCTATCTTGAACTTCGAGAAGAGATTCCGTAAAATTAAAAGTATTGTTCAATCAACGTCTATATGAAAAAATATAATGTGGTAGAATGGGAATCAGAAGTATAGAATGAATTTGTAATAAAATACGATATTGTTTCGCCAAGCGGATTGTTGGTGGGCACGGGTTCCTGTTGCTTCAATGCATTTTGCTGAGAAGCAACAGGAACTTGATAATGTGATATCTAGCACTGTAATATCACTTGTCTTTATTGCACCATGCATGTATAAGCATCCTGTCTGTGTCTTGTGTGCTGTCCTCGGTGTTTTATTTAGCGGATGGAGGCTGTCTGGTTTCATGTTGCTTCAAAGATTTCTCATTTGGAGCAGCAGGAACGCAACTTAACTTAGTTGGTTCGTCACGATATGACTGAAATAATGTTGAAAGCGACGTTAGATCCTATTCACTCACTCACTCCTTGTTTCGCCAAATGATTATTATATTGATTGCATGCACCGAGTGACTTGGACCTCTGCGAAAGCATTGATCTGTGACATCAAAATATTTAAAGCTCTGATTGCAGCTGTATTTTATTGTGGCCCTGTTTTTATTGCCATGCACAAAAGTCCATGAGCGATACTATAATACTAAAATATTTGTTCAACTCCGCAGTTTGACACTGTCAATACTGATCCATTTGCATTTTGTCTGAAACTGCATGTATCAATCAAACTTGCCGCTCGGTATATCATATATGTTAATTCGAGCCCTCTCGAACACTGTTAAATATTTACCCGGGCATCCTTTCGGTTTTATACGGAATTTCCGACATTGGGTGTTTTCCCTTGCCCTCTGGTCATGTTTGGCGACAGCTCTCCTATAAAAAACACGATTATATTGTTTATCTTCTGGTTTGTTGGGGTAAATTTGCCGCGGGCTTAAACTCTTGTTGTGAACCGACGCGACTAATTCTGCTGTGGAGATCGTTTGATAAAATCAAAAACAGAGATAAACTATGGAAATACTTATACCCTTTTAAAGTTTGACTTGTTTTTCTGGATCTTTAGAATAGCTTTGCGTTGCCCCACGGCGTAGAGTTTACATCCCTAATGATGTGTTAAATACCAAACGATAGAGGAATTCGGTTTGGTATACAGAGATTTAAATATCGAAATGTCGAATCAAGCAATAATACTAAATCAGGATGACGTCAAATGATTTATATCTCAGTGGTCTGAAGCCTTTCTTCGGCGAAGGTTACAAGTACGATGAAATATTCTTATCCGTAGGTTTATTCTTCTGAATTCTTTCCTAGTTTTAAATATCAGTTAAATTATTCTTGATGCAATATATTAAATGTTTTCATTTGAAAATACTTCATTAGTTTCCAAGCAGTTGCTATGTACATTGTTAACCCCCCTTCCCGAATATATGGAATTATATTAATTATACTAAGAACATTTCATTGAAACCTTTGTGTAGTATGGAGTCCTGACAATCCATGAACAATTAGATTGTTACAACGTCATATTGTCGTTTCAGATAGTCATTTCTATATTACTAATACTTTCGTCAAATGCGGGTGACAATTCTGAGTTTTGTGGTTGTCACATAAATTGAGGATCTGGCGAGTCAAGGAGGGATTTGCAGTTTTATTTGTCAGCTTCTGCAGGAATTCGGAAATATTCTTGCGTAAAATCCAAGAGAGCTGACAGATTGTAGAAGATCCACCTTCGATAACACTTACCACGAACATCTTCCGCATATTTGGCAGGGCGGGAGAACCGAAATACTATATGATCTTTTTTTAATCTCTTCCATCTGCATAAAGCATATTTGGACTGGAAATTCTTTGTCTCTCGCTGAACTATAGACAGTTTGGGTGTGCTTATTAAAAGAGTTTTGATAAGACTAAGCCTATATCCGTTTTGCACTTGTCGATCGTAAATGTCACTGCCTCTCTCCCTAAACCTATCCGTGTATTATGAAGATTATCAATTACTATAGAATCAACAGTTATTTCAGCTGACATAAAAATGGGCCTTTATAGGAAAGATAAGCTTTGTGTTAGAGAGGAACGCCTGTGTGCATGTTTGTAGACGTTCTAGAGACGGGAACCGTTCACCCAATACCTTCTTCTCTCTGCCAAAGCTAACAGCCCCAGCGGTAAGACTTGGAAAGCCCTAAAAGGGAAGCACAACGGAAGTCTGGGCCGATATTATATTTATCTTGAGGATGTGTCCCCCTAACTCTGGGCTTTTAGGAGTTAAAGCTAGTCTTAATCACAGTCTCCTACATTGACAATGAAACTGGCGGCCTTCAAATTCCATTGACTCGATACAAAATATATTTGAGAGCATATCCACTGGCTGTATCTGACTAACTTAGCACCTTCATGGTATAAAGTAGTACTGCCACAGCTCTCTCTATTAATACTATCACAGCTCTCTCTCAAAACTGTCACAGCTCTCTCTCTCTCTTCTCTCAGTACAGTCACAGCTCTCACCCAGTACTGTCACAGCTCGTTTTCTGATTTTGACAGTACTGTCACAGCTTGCTCTCTCACAAATGCTCTTACTTTACAGTTTCTTGTTTCATTTCAGAAGAGATGTTAAGAAAATAAATATTAATAGTATAACGTTATGGGAAGAGGCCAGGCAAGAAAAAAGTCAACCGGTACTTCATTGATGATTTATTTGTCATGTGGACACTCATATTCTATGAGGAACCACCCGTCCCCAGTATTTCAACAAAAGCCCCGCCAACAGACATATTTGTAAATAAGTGTTATTTATACAGATGACACTTAAATGGTCAAGAAAGGAAGAAAATACAATAATATTTCTCCCGCGAAGGCTTCCTTTTTATTTACCTTCAAACATTGAAATTTATAATCTTTATTTGGCATACCTGTTATATATTTTGGTACGGGTATCGCTGGAGGTGTTTGAGCTGTTAATATATCAGAGATTGCAGAATTCCGTGGAGGTGTTTGAGCTGTTAATATATCAGAGATTGCAGAATTCCGTGGAGGTGTTTGAGCTGTTAATATATCAGAGATTGCAGAATTCCGTGGAGGTGTTTGAGCTGTTAATATATCAGAGATTGCAGAATTCCGTGGAGGTGTTTGAGCTGTTAATATATCAGAGATTGCAGAATTCCGTGGAGGTGTTTGAGCTGTTAATATATCAGAGATTGCAGAATTCCGTGGAGGTGTTTGAGCTGTTAATATATCAGAGATTGCAGAATTCCCACAAATGCAAGGTTATGTCACTTGCTTTTCTATCGCTTCTAATCGTGACGTTTTATCGGTCATATGACTGCCTCGGAATGACAATATATCATAAGACAGAACAATCGAGCATTAGAAAAATTGGTGGGCAATGGAAAAAAAAATGCATTTCAGAATCAGGTGAAGAGTTTTTTGGATAAATTTACGGACAAGCTAAATGTAAAAGCGTTAACTGTATATAGGCATTCTTGTCATACATACCGTACCATATTTGTCTGCAGTACTTTGGACCAGTGTTATTTTCTTGCGGAATAACACCGCAATAGATACAATAACTTTGATCATGTATAAGCGAAAGAAACATATCAAGTCTTGCGGTGCCATGATACCTGTCCTGACGTACAACCTCACTGAAATGTTCCCGTCTTCTTCTGTATGCATATATATAATGTTGCTATACCGAACTCGACGGAGCAGTTTGGAATTTGGTAGATGTATATGGTCTCGTGATAATTTAGATAATTTATATAAATATGTTTATTTATATAAAGCATGGGGTTATATATAGAGACCCCATATTTCGACACTTCACCCTAATCCCCCCCCCCCCCCCCCAAATCTCTTGTTTTGCGGGCCTGTGACTCAAACCAAACCACTAACACGGACGCATGCGCATGAATCGTCGATCGGCAAATTATACTATGGATCCGAAATTTATGTCGAAAATACTAATAATCATATCTGTTATGACCCAT
Source organism: Hanleya hanleyi (assembly GCA_036873755.1). Lineage (NCBI taxonomy): Eukaryota > Metazoa > Mollusca > Polyplacophora > Lepidopleurida > Hanleyidae > Hanleya > Hanleya hanleyi. Next base: position 23,265 of record JAVTVY010001765.1, on the reverse strand, counting down.
GGAAATATGATATCATAAAGTATTAGCTTCAACATTAAACATGTCGCATGTTTAATTTGTATAGTCCCAGTGATGTCATAGTTTGTTTTCGAATTAAGCAAGATTCATATCAGCATGACGACAAATACATTTCGGTGGTAACTCGAACATCTCCATGGCGCAATTATTATTACCTTTGCGCCCTATTGAACCTTCATCAACTTGAGAAAATGGGCCGCCATGAATAAAAATACCATAATCGATGTTGTGATCATCATCCCCTGTATACACGGGGTCTATTATGACGGAAATGCCCATCTTCTTGACCCCCGATTTCAGGTGATTTTGAGGCTCCATAGGGATAATTTTAACGTCTGTAATTAATTTTTGACCGACGAATGGTCATTTAGTCTGCCATTTCTGTATTTTTATTCATGGCGGCCCATTTTCTCAAGTTAATGAAGGTCCAATAGGGCGCAAAGGTAATAATAAGTGCGCCATGGAGATGTTCGAGTTTACCACCAGGGAAATGTATTTGTCGTCAGCATAGCGGTGAGGGAAGGGAGACGCTATGAATCTTAGCTATTTTCGAATCTGCCAGTTGAAAACCAACGCTATTGTGGGTCGGTTCACCGCATATGGAACTGTTGACAGGCATGGCAAGTACTGTTGCGCCCTCTTGTGTCACTGGAACAACCCATTTGAATGGGATTGAGGAGAGGTAATCCGATTCGGCTGGTCAAATGATACCGCGATTATCTCCCCTGGTTGCAGAACTATCTGACGCCCCTCCTTGAGGTCGGACTTGTCTAACGTCACTCCACACAGCATGACGAAGGATGGTCTGCGAGTTAACCTAGACATTCTCCAAAAGGATTTTTTTGATGAGTTCTACTTGATCTTGTGCAACCATGTTTGGCAGAAGAAATACCGGATGCAGGTTTGACATGAATTGACACGTTTCAGACTTCAGACCGTCTTTATTTTGTTATAAATCAGACAAACCATCTGAGATATATTTGCTGCGACGGAGAGTAGTCACATGATCTATTCAGCAATCACATGACCTGGTGATATTCTAATATGGCGTTCATGGCATTCGATAGGCTATCTGCCACCGGAGATCCACGAAAAGTCGCGAACAGTGAGTGGTGTGTTCATTCGCGACTGCTTGACCTATTCCGTCGCAGTCATAGTACCTCGCGCATTAATTGTGTAAGGATTTTACAGCTCTGCTGTAAACCGTGATCCGCCACACGTGAGGTAAATCACATGCTATAGGATGTGTTTCCGCTCACATAGTCCTAGTTGTATTTCTCACTTATCAGGAGATAAAATATATATCCAAATGAAATGTATATTCCCTTGATTCTACCCGCGAACGATCTCTTCTAATTTGAGGTCTTTCTCCAGTTGTTTTTCTCGAGCTGATCTTCATGGTAACGGAAGTCATACAACTGACATGCGCTGTTCGGAGTTTCGGCATGATCTGAGCTTTCAACATGGATACCAATATTGATTCCTAGCAGTGCGATACGAGGTACTAATGTCCTACATTATCCGAGGCCCATTCGGAACTCCCGAGCGGAAATCTACGAAGGGGACCGATTCTACGACATCTCAAACCGGAGATCCCCGAGAAGTTGCGAATATCTGAGGCCGTGTCGAGTGTGGTGTGTTTACAAATCGTTACACAGAAGATTAAACATACAGGGGAGATAACTACTTCACAGGGGAGATAACTATATCTAATATAGATTAGTCCGATTCGCGCGAATAATCTCCCAATATCTGTTCTCAAAACACACGACATGTAATATATTTTCGGATCGACGACATTTCGACAAGCGACATTTCGACAGGCGACATTTCGTCAGGCGAAATATTGGCAGCCTAATTTTATTCATCTCAAGAATGAGTACCGGTATGCCAAGGTAAAGCAAACACCAAACGCATGTCTTCGTAAACAGATGTCTTTCGAAAATCAGAGAGATTGGCGTATTCACCAGATATGTGGGCATTTATTGAGAAATCGCATAACTGCATATGAGATCCCCTGCAGACTGTTTTCAATGCATCGTTATCGTCAAATATGAATCATAGGTTGCCCGTGAACCGACCCGAGGCCCCGGTGTCGTTGTCACGGGGATTATATGATGTTTGATTCCCAGAGTAGTGTCAGACATATAGCCTTTTGGTGCGGCTCAACCACAGGCCCGCAAAACAAGAGTTTTGGGGGGTGTGGACGGTGGTATTACGGTGACGTGTCGAATTATGGGGTCTCTATATATAACCCCATGCTTTATATAAATCAACATCAAGGTGTGAAACGGACTTTGGGTGAATCGAGAAATAAACGGTTTACCGCCAAACAAAATACATCAGCATATTCTACAAGTATCACTTTATATATTCCCGTCGTCAAATTAGTAAATTTGTGCAATTTTTTACCTTTGCCGGGCGATTCAAAATCCAACCAGACTGTCCATCCATCTAGGAACAGCCCGATTATGGCGGGCTTCGTTCTCAATTCTGATTGGTCAATTGCGACAGCTGATCTGTGCGTGACCTCTCTTGCCGGAGGCGTGTCTCGACTGACCAATCAGAATTGAGAACGAAGCCCGCCATAATCGGGCTGTTCCTAGATGGATGGACAGTCTGGTTGGATTTTGAATCGCCCGGCAAAGGTAAAAAATTGCACAAATTTACTAATTTGACGACGGGAATATATAAAGTGATACTTGTAGAATATGCTGATGCATTTTGTTTGGCGGTAAACCGTTTCACACCTTGATGTTGATTTATATAAAGCATGGGGTTATATATAGAGACCCTATATTTCGACACGTCACCGTAATACCACCGTCCACACCCCCCAAAACTCTTGTTTTGCGGGCCTGTGGGCTCAACTGTACAAGTACTTGCAGCAACACATTTTTGGTTAAATTTACATTCTCCATACACATTTTTGTGAGCAATTTTACACACTTGCATTGCTTTGGGGATGAGTGATTTACTCACCTTGATGAGTAAATATACACATTTAGCTGAGTAATCAAAGGGTGTGTGAATCTTCTCACAATTGTAATTGTATAGTTTACATGTCAATCACCGACCAACGACAGCGCTCGATAGAAAGTACGACATAGCTTGTAATATTTCGACATTGGCCAATCACGGCTTTTGTGGTAACGATGCTTCTCAGTCATAAGTTACAGGCGTCGAGGTAAACAGAACAGCATAGCGGAAACAGCGCCATTTTGAATACCCTCAGACACAAAAGCTTCCCATTCAGCGAATGCCTGCGTCACAAGAATATATGCTGTATTCCTTGTTGATGATAACATTTATATTAATGCAACAATCTTTTAGATAGTTTCGTCAAGATAAACAACACCAAATATTCGACCATCAGTGTTTTGGTATAGCACGTTCTTCTGGTGTATATGCTTTCTGGGGAAATTTCAGTTAATGTAAGCTGTATTCTAAGACTTATCTTCAGATATATATATCTAAAATTTCCCTATTATCTGATACATATCACATCTTCAATTGTTCGGCACGTCACCAAAATAAAATAGAATTGAATTGCTACATTGACTCAAAACTTGCAAGTGTCTCTTCTGCGACAACAATAAACTGTTCCGCGTGAATTACCACAAAACTGTTACAGAAATTTCGCACATTCTCGCGACAAGTTATGTCAACGTCTCGTTCAAGCGAGATCTCTTCTATTACTTCAGTGTAAGTTCTATTGTTTCCATGTTATCCTTACGTGCCTGGTGGTGTTTCATGACGAAGGTCATCACTGGGCAACCCTTAGTTCCGGGTACGAGACCCTGTGGCTTTATCACTGTATGCGTGGCAATTGCATGGAACAAGAGTTCTCCATCTTGTTGCGTTGTCCATTTTGATTAACGTTACAACGCCTCGGTGAGAAAATTATGGTGTTCTATTTGTGCCAATTTGATCTCGCGCGTCGACTTGCAAAACTCGACGTACGACGCGCGACGCGAAAAGTCGACGTCGTGTTTTGAAACTCGACGTCGCCCTTTCCGTCGCGCGTCGACTTTTACAATGTTGTATTCTCATGGCATCAGATTGTATATCCCCTATTGTCATATATACCCTCTGATGTCAAAGTGGGGCTAAATGCGGCGCGCAGCTTTTCTGCGCATGGCTCTCGCCCAATCAACAGCCTCCGTTACTAAATGAAGCGAACTTGTTGAGATTACCGAATGGGGCCGATGATTTCCGAAAAGCTCAGCATGACTTCGGCAAGCCAATCAACATAGGCGTTGTTTATCGACGAGAAGGAACAGCGACAAATCTTTGAGGGGTGTCCTGTTTAAAAAACCGGACTGGTATTTGTGATCTGTCAGTTAACTTCCATCATGAACGAGCAAGTAAATGTACTTCGAACCCTGGGATTTACTGCCACATATCTTGGACCTGGCGATTGCGACAGAGAAAAACTACAGGAGAGATCTTATTCATTTGTATTCTCAAGCCTCGAATTACTGTTAAACCAGGAAGAGAACCGCGATTTGCTAATTAAACACGGGAAAACCACGGCAGCTATTGTCGCCGACGTGGCTCATGCGATGATTCGATGCATGGTAAATTTATAAACAGGTAAATTATAATAATAAAATAATAATAATAAATTATAATATACTTTTAAATATAATACTGAAAATTGTGATAATACTGTTATTGTCATTTTTTAATTTATTTGATAAACATTTTCAAGCCTGAGCAAATTTAAATAAGTTAGTTTGATAAAAAATTGCCATTTGAAAAAAAACTGAATCAATTATTAAATTAAATCCCAGTTGCTAAACTGAAATCCGTTATTTTCAGACAAAATCTTTATGTTATTTATGGTTATAACCAGGGAAACACATTTAACTGCAGATATATTATTATTTAATATTTAGTACTATAAGGAAATTATGCCAATGATGTGTTCCGATGCATATTTCTCGTCCACCTCCTCTATAGTGATTGTTTTTATTACTTACTTGTTGCACATAAATACATAATAATATATACCTCTTTGAGGTAATAATAAAATATTATTTTAGATGAGTAATTTTCAGATGAGTAATTTTGGCTGAGTAATTTTGGCTGAGTAATTTTTGCAATATTATTTTTTGTGTTGACTTTGATTTGTGTTGTGTTATCCTTCCTCACTGAGTTCAAGATCGGCGACATTCGATACACATAGCCATAATATAATTTTCTGAAAGACGCACGCTTGTTGATTGTCTGGTCACATCAACCACATGCTTGATTCATTTTCCAGGGTCATTATCAATTAATGCTTACAATAGCTCTCAGCATGAATCGGAATGCTCGCCTATCCAATGTTGTTTACAATATGACCGCCCGTCTCCACGCGGTCATCAGCTGTGATGACGTAGTCAGCCGGAAAATATAACGCGCTCTCTCACTGGCTCTGCGGAAAAGACACAATGCGGCTGCGCGCCAGGCATTTCTATAGTGGTGAAGTCAGAGTCTTGTTTACCGACGGTTTGGAGGTTACAAACTCTGACGTTGGGAGAATGCAATGTTGAAAAGATAGGCCAAAACTCGGCGTCGTGTTTCAAAAGTCGACGTCGCCTTTTGCCCTATCTCTCAACATTGTAAAAGTCGACGCGCGACGCGCGACGGAGAGGGCGAAGTCGCCTTTCAAAACGCGACGTCGAATTTTTGCGTCGCGCGTCGTGCGGCGACTTTTTGTAGAATCAAAACTCGACGCGCGACGGAAAAAGTCGACGTCGCGTTTTAAAAGGTGACGTCGCCATCTCCGTCATCAGCGTGTTTCGCTGTCAGATATGTTATATTGCTGATTGATTTCCGATCACTGGTACCTGTGTTCCACAAAATGCACACCCCTCCATCGAGAGGACAATACGCATCTATTAGCTAGTCAATGCGTTAATATTTCGCCGGACTAATACGTAAATTAAATTCAAGTTTCCAATAATGAACCAAAAGCTTATGTAAGTAACAGTTTTGCAGGAGTAACAGTAACGACTGGAAAACAGAGAAAAAATAATTAATAGCTTGTGTAGCTCGTTTTCTGACCGAAAACGAAAGTAAAATGACCCCACATCGCACCTTTACTTTGACAGCATATAGTCACTATAGTCTAAAATAGCAGAAAACAAAGCCTTACTATTAAAAAGGGTTGTATGATTCGAGATAAAAGGCAACGTGGCGCGTTTTACCGGGAGACATTCATCAGGATGTAAGATCCCACAGTTCCATTGAGCTACACAAGCGATTAATTATTTTCTCTCTGTTTTCCCGTCGTTACTGTTAATCCTGCAAAACAGTTACTTACATACGCTTTTGTTCATTATTGGAAACTTTAATTTATGTATTAGTCCGGCGCAATATTAACACATTGACAAGCTAATAGATGCGTATTGTCCTCTCGATGGAGGGGTGTGCATTTTGTGGAATACAGGTACCAGTGTTCGAAAATTAATCAGCAAAAAAACCCATATCAGACAGCAGTAGTAGGGTCTAAGCATTTAAAGCCTCATTGATCTACTTATTTGTTCCCCCGGGTAAAATTTAAGGGGGAACCCAGGTTAAAGTATAGGAAGCGGCCATTTACGGCCTTTGACCTCTGAGGCCGTGTAGAGGTCAAGGCCGCTATAGTTCCAACAGGTGCCGCTCCCTCTTTCACCTCGAATTCCTCCGCGGTGATGCGGTCTGGCGGTGATGCGGTCGCTGGAAAAAGCTTCCGCGGAGAAAAAGTAGTCCCTAGACTTCAAATACGCTGCATGGTCCGATTGGGTCGAGTGAGGTATCAAGGTGAAGCATTCGTGAAGGGGCATCCAGTCATGGGTGGGTGCATGTAAAATTAGGATTTTTCCCGAAACTATAAAATGCGGAACACGGATTTTATCCCTAAAATAGGGGAAAACACCTATCAACCCTAGCCAAAAGGCCTAATATCGGTCCCCGGGCTTATTGGCACCTACCTATCAAGTCAATGGGTTGGGTGCATGTAAAATTAGGATTTTTTCCCGAAAATATAAAAAGGCGGAACACGGACTTTACCCTAAAATAGGGGGAAATCCCTATCAACCCTAGCCAAAAGGGCTAATATCGGTCCCCGGGCTTATCGGAGCCTGCCTATCAAGTCAATGGGGTGGGTACATTTAAAATTAGGATTTTTCCCCGAAAATATAAAAAGCGGAACACGGACTTCACCCCTAAAATAGGGGAAAACTCTTATCAACTCTAGCCAAAAGGGCTAATATCGGTCCCCGGGCTTATTGGGACCTGCCTATCAAGTCAATGGGGTGGGTGCATGTAAAATTAGGATTTTTTCCCGAAACTATAAAAAGCGGAATACGGACTTTACCCCTAAAATAGGGAAAACACCTATCAACTCTAGCCAAAAGGGCTAATATCGGTCCCCGGGCTTATTGGGGCCTGCCTATCCAGTCAATGGGGTGGGTGCATGTAAAATTAGGATTGTTTTCCGAAAATATAAAAAGCGGAACTCGGACTTTACCCCTACAATAGGGGTCTGTATTATACAATATAAGGGAAAATGCCTGTATGTGGGGAGGGGTGGTCAAAAAAATTTGTGGGCTTTACTATGGCTTGTGGGGTCTCGTTTTTCTCGTCTCGCCAAGAAAATGACAATGGGAAGGGTCCCGGAGCGAATCGATGAAATTTTTGGGAAAAGTACCGGGTAGGCCTGTATTTAAGGCCTATAGGCTGGCTATATGGGGGTATAGGTTCAACCTGGGAAATTCACACACGTTCATTGTGATATGGGTTGCTTGGATTTGTTTTTCACGTCTCGTCATTTAGAACACGATGGGAAGGGTCTCGGAGCGCAACGGTGAAATTTTTGGAAAAAGCTCACCGAGGCCTGGGTAGGCCCATAGGCTGGCTATGGGGTATAGGTCCAACCTGGGAAATTCACACACGTTCATTGTGATATGGGTTGTTTGGTCTTGTTTTTCACGTCTCGTCATTTAGAACACGATGGGAAGGGTCCCGGAGCGAAACGGTGAAATTTTTGGAAAAGTGCCATATAGCCCATATAGCTCCATACTGGCTATATGGGGGTATAGGTTCAACCTGGGAAATTCACACACGTTCATTGTGATATGGGTTGCTTGGATTTGTTTTTCACGTCTAGTCATTTACAACACGATGGGAAGGGTCTCGGAGCGCAACGGTGAAATTTTTGGAAAAGTACCATATAGCCCCATACTGGCTATATGGGGGTATAGGTTCAACCTTGGAAATTCACACACGTTCATTGTGATATGGGCTGTTTGGATTTGTTTTCCACGTCTCGTCATTTAGAACACGAAGGGAAGGGTCCCGGAGCGAAACGGTGAAATTTTTGGAAAAGTTCACCGAGGCCTGGGTAGGCCCATAGGCCTATACTGCATGGCTATGGGGGTATAGGCCCATACGGGGTGGACGTTTTGGGGTCTAGGTGAGCCCCTAATGATCCTGTGATGTCGTATGAGGTCTTATTTTGAAGCTCTCGTGGAGGAGCATCCGACTGGACTGATGGTTCGTCCGTTTTCAATAGTCTGCGCATGCGCAGTCTGGCCGTAGTATAGAAAGCGGGCATTTTGGGTGGTATGTGGGTGTGTGTTTGGGGTAGAGATGGACCGCTATGGGTCCGAATGGGTCGTGGAAGGTGTCAAAGTGAAGCTTGTGTGGGTTAGAGTCAGAATGGTGTGTTTTTAAGTGCAAGTCGCGTCAATCTGCGCATGCAATCCGTCACCACGGCATGAGGGACAACTTTCCACTAAAGAGGCACCCAGGAGGGACAGACCCACTGAAGATGAACCCGGGGAGACGAATGCCACTGGTGATTGCGATCATGGAGAGCCCGCCTATACCCACAGTTCAAAAGAGCCTAGATATCCAGCCGGTCCCTAGCATTACTGTTCCCAGTCATACGCCTGACAACAACGAACATTTTCTGGAAGATGCGGTGGATGTTCCCAGCGATCTCTTACAGGACGCCCATCCAGTGAGTGACATCTATCAGCGCCATTGGCCCATGATACGGCACTGTTTCCTCCGTCATCGCCCTATTCAAGATATCTACAATTTCCGGCTGACTGGCCTCACCCGTCTACGCAACTACGTGGAAGCCATCTTCAATGACCAAGCTACGTCCTTCAAATTGAATCTGGCGCTTGGTTATCTGCTGCAGCATAAGGAGACAGACCAAGGCCTATACTTTTACCCGAGCAGTAACATCCGGGTATTTGACCAACCGTTTACCATCATTAACCGGGCGTCGCTAGAGCCCGTGCTGGACCAAGTGGACCAATTGGATGTCTTGGAATGGGCCTATCAACAGCGCCCCAACATCAAGTGGGTCGTAGAGAGGGTCACCAATGTTACGTTCTTCGTGACAAAATTACGGAATCTTCCCATCGGATGAATGTATTCACCCATGCACTGATAGATACTCAGAATGCACAAACAACTATCTGAGGATATGTGGCCTCAACGGTATCCTGGCCTGTCCGACGATGATTAGAATAAACGGTTCAGAGCGAACATCTGATTTCTGATTGGACAAGAATATATCTAACGGACAGGAACGAATATGACAAATGCAAATGGTGGCCTCTGATTGGACAAGAGTCTTCTTGAATTGTAAATATACCCAACGCGGCTCCCCCAGCGTGGGTATGATGTAACATTGGGGAGAATAAACTATATGAAAAAAACATCTTGTTGTTGTTGTTCTCTCATGTGTCATCCTTGTTGTTGTTGCTCTCTCCGGTCTGTTAAGGCGTAACGACGGACGTCACTGCATTTCGAAGAATGAGTGGCAATTCCATGGAATATCTAGAAAATCAGAGCTTCTGAGCTATTTCACCAGGGCGTTGAATCATTGAGCTTGGTGTTGGCGGGCGTTGCTACAAGATGACGCCTCACACGACGCATTCGGACCAAGGATGGTCCATCTCTACACCAAATACCTTCCTTCACTGCCCCAAAATACCCGCTTTCGCTACTACTCGTACTGATGACGTCACCAATGACGTCACAGATGCTGCGGACATGCCTCAAATCGGGGTGTACACGCCGAGAGCTACAACATGACACCTCCCACGACGCATTCGGATCAAGTATGGTCCATCTCTACTCCAAATACCTTCCTTCACTGCCCCAAAATGCCCACTTTCGCTACTACTCGTACTGATGACGTCACCGATGACGTCACAGGTGACGCGGACATCCCTCAAATCGGGATGTACACCCCGAGAGTTACAACATGACACTTCCCTAGACACATTCGGACCAAAGATGGTCCCTCTCTACCCCAAATACCTTCCTTCATTGCCCCAAAATGCCCACTTTCGCTACTACTCGTACTGATGACGTCACCGATGACGTCACAGGTGACGTGGGCAGCCCTCAAATCGGGGTCTACACCCCGAGAGCTACAAGATGACAGCTTCCAAGACGCATTCGGACCAAGGATAGTTCATCTCGACCCCAAACACCTTCCTGTACTGCCCCAAAATGGCCACTTTACTTACTACAACCAACTGCGCATGCGCAGATTGACGCGACTTGCACTTAAAAACACACCATTCTGACTCTAATCTACACAAGCTTCACTTTGACACCTTCCACGACCCATTCGGGCCCATAGCGGTCCATCTCTACCCCAAACACACACCCACATACCCCCCAAAATGCCTGCTTTCTATACTACGGCCAGACTGCGCATGCGCAGACTATTGAAAACGGACGAAGCATTAGTCCAGTCGGATGCTCCTCAACGAGAGCTTCAAAATAAGACCTCATACGACACCATAGGATCATTAGGAGCTCACCTAGACCCCAAAACGTCCACCCGGTATGGACCTATACCCCATAGCCATGCAGTATAGGCCTATGGGCCTACCCAGGCCTCCGTGACTTTTTCCAAAAATTTCACCGTTTCGCTCCGGACCCCTCCCATCGTGTTCTAAATGACGAGACGTGAAAAACAAATCCAAACAGCCCATATCACAATGAACGTGTGTGAATTTCCAAGGTTGAACCTATACCCCCATATAGCCAGGACGGGACTATATGGGCTATATGGTACTTTTCCAAAAATTTCACCATTGCGCTCCGAGACCCTTCCCATCGTGTTCTAAATGACGAGACGTGAAAAACAAGACCAAACAACCCATATCACAATGAACGTGTGTGAATTTTCCAGGTTGGCCTATAGGCCTATATACAGACCTCGGTGACTTTTTCCAAAAATTTCACCGCTTCGCTCCGGGACCCCTCCCATTGTGTTTTTCTCGGCGAGACGAGAAAAACGAGACCCCACAACCCATAGTAAAGCCCACAAAAAAAAATTGACCACCCCTCCCCCATATAGCCAGTATGAGCCTATATACAGATCTCGGTGACTTTTCCCAAAAATTTCACCGATTCGCTCCGGGACCCTTCCCATTGTCATTTTCTTGGCGAGACGAGAAAAACGAGACCCCACAAGCCATAGTAAAGCCCACAAAAAGATTTGACCACTCCTCCCCCCATACAGGCATTTTCTCTTATATTGTATAATACAGACCCCTATTGTAGGGGTAAAGTCCGAGCTCCGCTTTTTATGTTTTCGGAAAACAATCCTAATTTTACATGCACCCACCCCATTGACTGGATAGGCAGGCCCCAATAAGCCCGGGGACCGATATTAGCCCTTTTGGCTAGAGTTGATAAGAGTTTTCCCCTATTTTAGGGGTGAAGTCCGTGTTCCGCTTTTTATATTTTCGGGGAAAAATCCTAATTTTAAATGTACCCACCCCATTGACTTGATAGGCAGGCTCCGATAAGCCAGGGGACCGATATTAGCCCTTTTGGCTAGGGTTGATAGGGATTTCCCCTTATTTTAGGGTAAAGTCCGTGTTCCGCCTTTTTATATTTTCTGAAAAAAATCCTAATTTTACATGCACCCAACCCACTGACTTTATAGGTAGGTGCCAATAAGCCCGGGGACCGATATTAGCCCTTTTGGCTAGGGTTGATAGGTGTTTTCCCCTATTTTAGGGGTAAAAGTCCGTGTTCCGCTTTTTATAGTTTCGGGAAAAAATCCTAATTTTACATGCACCCACCCCATTGACTTGATAGGCAGGTCCCAATAAGCCCGGGGACCGATATTAGCCCTTTTGTCTAGGGTTGATAGGTGTTTTCCCCTATTTTAGGGGTAAAGTCCGTGTTCCGCTTTTTATAGTTTCGGGCAAAATCCTAATTTTACATGCACCCGCCCATGACTGGATGCCCCTTCACGAATGCTTCACTTTGATACCTCACTCGACCCAATCGGACCATGCAGCGTATTTGAAGTCTAGGGACTACTTTTTCTCCGCGGAAGCTTTTTCCAGCGACCGCATCACCGCCAGACCGCATCACCGCGGAGGAATTCGAGGTGAAAGAGGGGGCGCCACCTGTTGGAACTATAGCGGCCTTGACCTCTACACGGCCTCAGAGGTCAAAGGCCGTAAATGGCCGCTTCCTATACTTTAACCTGGGTTCCCCCTTAAATTTTAGGACTTTTTGAAAGTCGACGTGCGACGGAAAAAGTCGACGTCGCGTTTTGAAAGGCGACGTTGCCCTCTCCGTCGCGCGTCGCCTTTTACAATGTTAGGAGATAGGGCCGACATGTGAAACACGACGTCGAGTTTTGAACTATCTCTTTAACATGGTAAAAGTCGACGCGTGACGCGCGAAGGAGAGGGCGACGTCGCCTTTTAAAACGCGACGTCGACTTTTTCCGTCGCGCGTCGAGTTTTGATTCTTCAAAAAGCCGACGCACGACGCGCAACGCGAAAAGTCGACGTTGCGTTTTAAAAGGCGACGTCGCCCTCTTCGTCGCGCGCGTCGACTTTTAAAATGTTAAAGAGATAGGGCAAAAGTCGACGTCGACTTTTGAAACACGACGTCGCGTTTTGGCCTATTTCTTTACATTATAAAACCCGACGCGCGACGGAGAGGGCGACGTCGCCTTTTAAAACGCGACGTCGACTTTTCGCGTCGGCGTCGAGTTTTGCAAGTCGACGCGCGAGACCAAATTGGCACAGATAGAACACCATAGAAAATACAAGACTACTAAATAAAACACAAGTTTACCTTGCCAAATGTTGATAAATAAATACAGCCATCGTATGAGGGATCTTTGGTGGCAGTCCTTGTAGATCTTGTTACGTCTAAACGATAATAGGAAAAACGCAACAGAAAGCTTTTATGAAATCAAAGTTAAACAATCAAATATTTATTTATAATACTAAAATCATATACAAATTAAGAAAGGTCAATACATTAACAAACAAATATGAAATATAGTCTTACTGTTCAATGCTATACCGGTGTACCTCTCAGAGTCCGTACTAACGTGCAGATCTCTATACAGTCCGTGCCGACGCACAGAAATCGCGTTCCTGTGTTTTGATAGTCCACACCGCTCAGCCGTTTACTGATCCAGCAAAGGGTCCAATCTCCGACAGTTCAATCACGTAGATAACACAGCGATCAGACACACAGGAGTAATCCAACAGTCAGTAATTTCAGCCAAAGGTAATATCTAGTAGCACAATCTAATGCACCCTCATAGAAGCCAGCTAGAATCCCTCCCGATCACTGAACGTCCGACTATTTATACTCTATCGGGCATTCGAGATTATTCTATCAAATCAAGAAACTTCCACCGGTACAGCAATGACGCATGATATAACCCAGATACGAGTACAACAACCACTAGAAAGCTCGAAAATGATTAACCCACAAACAGTATGTATACAAGCGTATAGATGTGCAGATGGCGCTGTGTAGATGTGTAGATGGCGCTGTGACACAATTACCATCGTCATACGGGTCTCTTCGTATTTCGGCCATTTGCGATCATGATAAATCAGTCACGACAGCTTCGAGAAAATTTCAGATGGATGACTCACAAAATACGTAGCTCTATTATTCTAGAAATGTCCACAGTGTCTAATTTTATACTGCAATACCATGACACTCCCCCTCTTAAAAGAAAGAAAGTTTCAAACTTGGAACTTTCTTGACAATTCAAAACATTATTGCAAAACAAAATCTATATTACAACAGCAAAAATGTTGACAAATATATGCACATTATATGCGAGACAATCAGCAATCAAATTGTCCTTGCCCTTAATATGTCTGATTTCAATATTGTATTCTTGTAACACCAAACTCCATCTCAACAATCTTGAGAAACAAGCCTATGTTTATGTAGGCTATGATTGTCTTTTTGAATTTGGTGCTAATACTGTTATATGGAATAGGTCTTTGGATTATGGACGCGGATATTCTCTAATGGACGACGGCTGAATTATGAATGACGGATCTGACGCTTGTAATTTGATTTTTGTTTTTCATCTTACTTATGAAAACAAGTGGATTGTGATCACTGAATACAGTAAGAAGTAACATAAACATCAAAATGTTGTAAAGCCAATATCATTGCCAAACTTTCTTTCTCAATGGCAGAATAATTTCTCTGATGTTTGTCAAATTTACGTGAAAAATAACATATTGGGTGGTCTACACCATCTATACCTTCTTGTAACAAAACGACACCAGTAGCAACATCACTAGCATCTACAGCCAGTTTGAAAGGTGAATCAAAATCTGGTGCTGAAAGAACTGGCGCGCTCTTGAGTAAGGCTTTCAGGTTTTCAAAAGCTGATTCACATTCATCGGTCCAAACAAAAGTTACCTTCTTTCTTAAGAGTCGAGTTAAAGGTTCAGCAATATCTGAAAAATTTGGATAAAATTTCCTGTAGTAACCAGCCATACCCAAGAAACGCATCAGTTGTCTCTTACATGTTGGCCTTGGAAATAGCGAGATAGCACTCACCTCAGCATCTACAGGTTTTACTTGACCCTGACCTACAACATGACCCAAAAATGTCACACGTGCATGTCCAAATTCACTTTTTCTAAGGTTGACTGTCAGCTTGACGTCACTCAGCCGGGTGAACAGTGCGCGAATTCTCTATAGATGATCTTCCCATGTATCACTGTAGAGAATGACGTCATCAATGTAAATCTCACATCCTTCCAAACCGGAAGTAACACGGTTGATGAGACGCTGGAACGTGGCTGGAGAATTTTTCATTCAAAATGGCATAACTTTGTACTGGAACAGACCCTCCGAAGTGACAAATGCTGATATCTCCTTCGCACGATCTGTTAGTGGAACTTGCCAAAATCCTTTCAGAAGATCAAACTTTGACACGAACTTGGCACTTCCCACTGCAAGTCAATGCGTGGAATAGGGAATGTGTCTGTTTTGGTCATTGTGTTCACCTTTCTGTAGTCAGTACACATCCTGTAACTGCCATCTGGCTTTGGAACGAGGATACAAGGCAAACTCCAGTTACTATTACTTGGTTCAATGAAGTCTTTGTCCAGTAAATACTGAATCTCTTTTTTTCTCAGGTAATTTTGTTTAATAGGATTCAAACGATATGGGTGCTGCTTTACTGGATTGGAATCTCCGACATCGACGTCATGTGAAATTGTATCAGTCCGAGTAGGAATGTCGGGAAATAAATGTTCATATTGACTGAGCAGAGTTCGAAGTTCTTCCTGACGCACTGGCTCGAGATGACACAACTTGAAATCCAAATTAAGTAGAATGTCAGAGTTCTGTAATTTCGCCGCTGTCATGGGCACTTCACAAGTTTCATTAGTATCAGGGTCAGAACTAACTACACTTACAGGATGGACAGTACTATTAGTGCTATCTCTGTCGATGTATAACTTTAACATATTTACATGACATAACTGTTTGTTAATATCTAGCCTTAAGTGGATTACCAGGAATAGGCAGAAAAGCCAGTACTTTCTCAACAGGTTTGAAACTTCGTTTAAGGACATGTTTATCATAGGTTATTTTCATACCTTTTTGTGCTGACTGTAAATTTGACATGGCCAAATGACGTGCTTTAGTCAACCTAGTGCGAAAGTCCGACACATATTGTAAGAGACTACATGAGTCAAGATCACTGTCTAGGAACTTTTCCTTTAGCAGCTTAATTGGTCCTCTAACTGTATGACCAAAGACTAATTCAAATGGAATGAAGCCTAAAGACTCTTAAACAGACTCTCTAACAGCAAACAATAACAAATGTATGCCTTCATCTCAGTCGACATCGGGCTGGGTCGACATCGGGCCTTGCAGACTAGTCTTTTGTGTTAAATGCCGTCATTTTCATCTGACGACGATACAGCTCACCATTGCCTACTGTACGAGTTGTCACAGAGAAACAGCTCACCAATTACCAATATATGAGTTGTGAGAGCATTTCCATCATAGCTCTCTAGATTTGTATCTAATACCGCTTATGCCGGTGCTAGGGGCCGTGTGGTCATATCATCCAAGTTACCACATGAACAGGTACAATAAAAGCGTACTTGAGATACAAAACATATCACGAATCGTTAGATTCTTGGTATGTGCTTTAGAATACGTTAACCGGAGGACTATACTGTGAAGTCATGTGGCTCTGTCAGTATGTCGGCACCTCTTCCCACTTCCCTTATATGTGTTGTGATTTCTCAGTGTCAAAACAATCAAGTCATGATCATGTTCTTTAATGTCTGGTGGAATCTTTCTAATGCGCCTTGGCTTTCTGGGTAGTATTCAGATGATTTGTACTCCTTTATTCCCAATTCATGCACGACTTATTGAAAGATTCCTGACATGAAATTAGATCCCTGATCAGACTGAACAGACTGGGGTAGGCCAACAAGTGTGAAAAACGTAACTAAGTTACAAGCGTCTGGTCCGTCATTCATAATTCAGCCGTCGTCCATTAGAGAATATCCGCGTCCATAATCCTAAGACCTATTCCATATTCCATATAACAGTATTAGCACCAAATTCAAAAAGACAATCATAGTATACATAAACATAGGCTTGTTTCCTGCAAGAGAGAAGCGGTCAACAGTTTTCAATGATTCCGGCAAGACATCATGATGTTCCAAAAATATCAAATCCGTATCGCTGATCAATATTCTTAATCCATAATATTCGTTGTAAAGTCGTCATCTAAAGAATGATGTATCTCAGTCACGCTTTGATTGTGACTGTTCATATGAGTACCATGAGGATCTTGGAAGTACATGGGTTCATACGGCCCCTAGCCCCGGGTTAAGCGGAATTAGACACAAGTTACGAAACGTTACGCCATAGATCTTGCACGCTACGCTCGTATTTTGCTATCAGCATGCGATATGTATCGCCAAATTTGAGAAACTTTGAGTGGAGGCGCTTGGTGGTGTAGCCCTGTTTTATAAGTTTCTGCAACAATGTTTTGTGACGTTGATTAAAATCGTCACATTTAACAAGGCCTTAACAATAGTTTTTGCCTTAATATTCCGTAAAGGAATGGCCTCAGGGAACCTGGTTGAAGCACACTTGATTGTTAACTTGTATTGATTGCCTGACTTTGTTTTTGGTAATGGACCAACACAATCTATAATCACCCTACTAAAGGCTCCCCAAATGCAGGGATTGGTTATAGAGGGGCCTTTGGTATGGTTTGGTTAGGTTTTCCTACCATTTGGCATGTGTGGCATGACCTACAAAATTCCATAACATCTTTCTTTAAATTTGGCCAATAAAAATGATTTAGAATTTTGTAGCATGTTTTGTTAACACCTAAATGGTTACTCATGGCTCTAGTAACTGCACAAGCAGGATACAAAATTTGAATTTCGTCTTCAACTGGATCATGGGTCTGATCCAAACAATGCTTATCTTGTTAACACCTAAATGGTCTGAAAGAGGTGTTTCATGGGCTAGTCTGAGGATATCTGACCGATATGACTTTGGTACCACAATCTGATACTTAACTGCCCACTCATCATCAGGTGACACATCTGGCGGTCGCCTTTTGCGCATAAGAACACCATTCTTACAAATGTAACACACAGGCTCTTGAGTTACATCACACTCATCTACTGCCCTATCAAACAACTTGGAAATGTCCTTGGCACTATGCTGTTCACTAACCAGCTGTGATTTTGAAATTTTTTCATTAGAACATTTCAATTTTCTATCCAAATGTGGCTTATCAGCCTCATCATTTAAACACGCAAAGGTGTCGGCCAAACAAACGTCATCGATGACGTCATCTTTAAGAGACTTTTCAGACTCCTCAGCCAATTTACTCGTGGCTCTAGTAACTGCACAAGCAGGATACAAACTTTGAATTTCGTCTTCAACTGGATCATGGATCTGATCCAAACAAGGCTTGTCAGTTACAATCGGGTAAACCCCGACCTTATCTCCCGCAAGATCATTGCCAAGAAGCAATTGAACACCCTCAAATGGTAAACTACCTTTAATACCCACTGTAATAGGTC
This sequence comes from Hanleya hanleyi, assembly GCA_036873755.1. NCBI lineage: Eukaryota > Metazoa > Mollusca > Polyplacophora > Lepidopleurida > Hanleyidae > Hanleya > Hanleya hanleyi. Next base: position 4,861 of record JAVTVY010001765.1, on the reverse strand, counting down.
CAGAAATCAAGTCGGAAGACAGATGAACGTTATGGAGCGAACGGGTGTATAATTTACAGAATCAACCCCTTTAATCAGGACATTACTGTCTGCAGATGAAGAATCAGAAAACGGCCAAATATCTGCCAACAAAAGAGACTGGGATGCACCCGTGTCTCGCAAAATCTTCACAGGAGTAGCATTAGAAAAATCACTTGAAAGTGACACAAAACCATTGTGGATAAATGGTTCAAAAATCTCCATAACAGGATTTGAAAAACTGTCAACCTTATCCTTGATAGAACTAATAGGAACAGTGTCCTTGGCCATCTTAGCGTCATATACATTATGAACGTCACTAACCTGCTTGGGTATAGATCTTCAAGTGAGGAAACCACTAGGCTTTTGAAAGGCTTGATCTTGTTGTCTTCTTTTCAATTTAAAACAATGAGCCATTAAATGGCCGCCCCTCTTACAATAGCTGCAAACGGTAGACTTATTTTGAGTGTTAAAAGTGGGTGATTGAGACTTTGGGTTTGACCTTTGACCTTTTTAACTGGGGTTAAAAGTTTTAGGCCTTGAGAAAGAACTGGATTTGTTACCTGAGATGTTAGACTGGAATGAACTTGGCTTCACAACATTGACAAATGATACTTTGTGTGTCAGAGTGTATTCATCAGCAAATCGTCTGCTTCGTCTAAAGTCTTGGCATTCTTTTCATCAAGAAATGTTCTAATAACACCATGGATACACTTTTTAAATTCCTCTACCAGCATAAGCTGTCTAAGGTTTTCAAAGTTGTTGTCAATTTTAACCGAAGCACATCACCTATCAAATAACTGTTCTTTTGAACGAGCAAATTCTACATGAGTCTGAGAGTTTCCTTTTTCACAACTACGAAACTTTTGTCTATAGGCTTCAGGAACTAATTCATAACCTTTAAGAATTAAATCCTTCACTATATCATAATTTGATGCTTGCTCTACCGTTAATTCAGTGTAGATGTCCCTTGTCTTTCCGATCAAAACACTTTGAAGAAGTAAACTCTAATTTTCTTTTGGCCAGTTTAAATTTTCAGCAGTTTTCTCAAAATGCAGAAAATATTTATCAACTTCTTTTTCCTGAAATGGTGGGACGAGACGTATTTGACGAGCTGCATCGAATTTTGATAGTGATCGTACATGTACAAGTGCATCTGTAGGAGGACTTGTTCGCGACTGTAATTCCATATGCTTTATTTCTAACTGAAACTGTCTTTCTTTCTCTTCTCTCTCTAATTTTTCCTCTTTTTCTAACTTTTCTCTCTCTAACTGAAACTGTCTTTCTTCCTTTTCTCTTTCTCTCTCTAATTCTAATTTCTTTAATTCCAGCTAATTTTGCAATTCTAATTTCTTTATTTCCAAATAATCAGCTGTTTCCTCAGTTAAATCAAAATATGAAATATAGTCTTACTGTTCAATGCTATACCGGTGTATCTCTCAGAGTCCGTACTAACGTGCAGATCTCTATACAGTTCGTGTCGACGCACAGAAATCGCGTTCCTGTATTTTGATAGTCCACACCGCTCAGTCGTTTACTGATCCAGCAAAGGGTCCAAACTCCGACAGTTCAATCACGTAGATAACACAGCGGTCAGACACACAGGAGTAATCCAACAGTCAGTAATTTCAGCCAAAGGTAATATCCAGTAGCACAATATAATGCACCCACATAGAAGCCAGCTAGAATCCCCCCCGATCACTGAACATCCGGCTATTTATACTCTATCGGGCATTCGAGATTATTCTATCAGATCAAGGAACTTCCACCGGTACAGCAATGACGTATGATTTAACCCAGATACGATTACAACAACTTCTAGAAAGCTTGAAAATGATTAACCCACAGACAGTATGTATACAAGCGTATAGATGTGCAGATGGTGCTGTGTAGATGTGTAGATGGCGCTGTGACCCAATTACGATCGTCATACGGGGCTCTTCTTATTTCGGCCATTTGCAATCATGATAAATCAGTCACGATCAGTGGATGACTCACATAATACGTAGCTCTATTATTCTAGAAATGTCCACAGTGTCTAATTTTATACTGCAATACCATGACAATCTTCGGCAATACTCTGCAATTCGTATCTGATTTCGCTTATAGTTAGGGGCTTTGATGAGACAACCGCTTCCAACAAAAGGATATCTATAATTTTTATACCTCACTGTGTATTCATTTATTTTAATTGGTTGAGACACCATCAAGTGATATTCCGCAATTCTCGAAAAAACAGCTCGTCGATGTGATGTCCCACGATCTTGCGACGATATCACACGATCACGCGCTGACGTCACACGCCAGAGGCAATGTCACACGGTCTCGCGCAATTATCGCAAGTGAACGGACTCTTTCGGAGCATTGTCGTCTGTTGTGCTGTCATTCCGCTGTAATCACGATGGCGTGTACAGACGGAAAGCCGTTTACGTTACCAAATGATGAAGATTTGGCCGAAATCATGGATAAAAAATACAGCACGTCTATTTGTATTGTTTATGGGATTTTTCGGTATAATAAAACAGATATTGCATGCTGTGAGGTGTGCTATCACGATTTGTTAGCTCTCGAAGGTGCTGTTCTGTTCAACTCGTGCTTCACACTCGTTGAACATCACCTTCTCGAGCTGACAAATCGTGATACTCGCTGATTGGCTGGACCTCACCAAGAGCAAGGTCGTTGAAACAATCCGCCATATTGACAGAAGTACTCTTCCCCAAGCAAAACAAGTTCTGAGAAACCTCAATTCGCAAGAAGTTCTAGCAAATCTCCAGAGCAAATTCGTCATAGTCCCAGCAGACAAAGCTCCGAATAATATAATATTCATATGTAAATAGTACTATTACCAGGTGCTGGTTAAAGAATTGAGTGTAGACATATCTTCATCAAATACGTCTACTTACTTCCAAACTGCATTTACTCTGGAAGATTTATTTAACAATCACAAAAAGTTTCTCAGGGAAATAGGTATTCGTCTTCCAACCAATCATAACGACATACCAAAAATATACTGGACTCCCAAAATGCATAAATCACCATACAAAGCTAGATTCATAGCTGGTTCTAGAAGCTGCACCACCAAGCTTCTTTCAACATTATTGACGAGGGCCCTTCAGGAGGTAAAAGCATTTTGGGAAAGGTATTGCGCCACTATTTCTAAGAACTCTGGCGTTGAATGTATGTGGATGTTGAAAAACTCAAAATGTCTGACGGAAGAGCTTGATGCTAAAGGTCACATACCGTACAGACATGTATCCACATGGGATTTCTCGACTCTCTATACTACAATCCCTCATCAGGACCTTATTGACCGTCTAAGTTCATTAATAGTATCTGTGTTCAAGAAAACTGATCGTAGATATATTAATGTCGGAAGCCATAAAGCATTCTTTAGCTCGACTACATACAAGAGATATCATTCATGGATGTTTCGTTTATAGAGTTGCTTGAATTTCTCATTAAAAATATCTATGTGAAATTTGGCAACACAATATATCAGCAGGATATAGGTATTCCAATGGGTACTAATTGTGCACCCCTGTTGGCCGACCTGTATCTTTGTTCTCTTATGAATATGACTATATGCAGGCGCTTTCAAAAACCGATCCATTCAAAGCCCGTTCCTTCTCATTCACCAAACGCTATATAGACGATCTTCTCGCTGTGGATAATCGCTATATAAATGACGCAGTGAAGGACATATATCCACCTTCACTGGATTTGAAGGAAACTACAGATAGCCCTACAGGCACATCTTATTTAGATCCCTACCTCTATAAAAATGAAGCGGGCATTCTCTCTCGTCGACTTTATGACAAAAGAGATGATTACAATTTCGACATCGTAAACTATCCCTTTCTGGACAGTAATATTCCAGTGGGACCTGCATATGGCGTATACATATCTCGCTTAGTAGCATTTGCTAGATCCTGTGTTAAATGTGACGATTTTAATCAACGTCACAAAACATTGTTGCAGAAACTTATAAAACAGGGCTATTCCACCATGCGCCTCCACTCAAAGTTTCTCAAATTTGGCGATGCATATCGCATGCTGATAGCAAAATACGAACGTAGCGTGCAAGATCTATGGCGCTACGTTTCGTAACTTGTGTCTAATTCCGCTTAACCCGGGGCTAGGAGTAGTAGCAAGGCGTAAATTGGCGTAATAGCGCTCACTGCGCATGCGCAGAACCTGTGTGACGTCATGTGTAAAATGGGGCGGTATTGGGGGCGGTGTGCGCATGCGTGGGCGTGTGGGAGGTGGGTACAAGATGGCCGCGAGTGTCATGTGGGAGGTGGGTACAAGATGGCCGCGAGTGTGAGTGAGTGAGATGTGGGAGGTGGGTACAAGATGGCCGCCAGTGTGAGTGACATGTGGGAGGTGGGTACAAGATGGCCGCCAGTGTGATTTGGTGGGAGGTGGGTACAAGATGGCCGCCAGTGTGAGTGAGATGTGGGAGGTGGGTACAAGATGGCCGCGAGTAGTTTGTTAAATCTGTGAGAGCTGTTCATCACTCACTGTGAGTCTGTTTATGTGCATGTTATGACAGTGATCATTGTAACCAACAGTGAATTACTGTCTCCCATGTTTGTTAAATCTGTGAGAGCTGTTCATCATGTGTGGGAGGTGGGTACAAGATGGCCGCGAGTGTGAGTGAGTGTAAGATGTGGGAGGTGGGTACAAGATGGCCGCGAGTGTCATGATGTGGGAGGTGGGAGGTGGGTACAAGATGGCCGCGAGTGTGAGTGAGATGTGGGAGGTGGGTACAAGATGGCCGCCAGTGTGAGTGAGATGTGGGAGGTGGGTACAAGATGGCCGCGAGTGTGAGTGAGATGTGGGA